>CM059788.1:41916908-42021908 GCA_030435695.1 Brachymystax lenok tsinlingensis
AAATGCTTCCTGAGAACACAGCTCTCTCTAACCCCTAACCCCCCACCCCCTACACTGAATTGTGCCATGAAAGTATTGTAGTAATACGATCTGTCCCTCTCTTCCTCAGGCTTACCAAGTTTCGTCAAGTCTCCCGAGGACCAGACGGGTATATCGGGTGGCGTAGCGTCCTTCGTGTGCCAGGCCACAGGAGAGCCCAAACCCAGGATCACTTGGATGAAGAAGGGCAAGAAAGTCAGCTCCCAGCGCTTTGAGGTATGCAGAGAATCACACATAGTACTGGTAGACAGACAGGGAGGTTGACAGACAGGTAGGTAGGCAGACAGACAGACAGGTAGACATGGAAACTGGGATGGATACAGCCTCATCCTCCACCATCCACCATCTCCACCATCTCCCATCCACCATTTACCATATCCACCATCCACCATCTCCACCATTAACCATCTCCACCATCTCCCATCCACCATCTCCACCATCCACCATTAACCATCTCCACCATCTCCCATCCACCATTTACCATATCCACCATCCACCATCTCCACCATCCACCATTACCATCTCCACCATCCACCATCTCCACCATCTCCCATCCACCATCTCCACCATCCACCATCTCCACCATCCACCATTACCATCTCCACCATCCACCATCTCCCATCCACCATCTCCACCATCCACCATCTCCACCATCCACCATCCACCATTGCCATCTCCACTATCCACAATATCCACCATCTCCACAATATCCACCATCCACCATCCACCATCTCCACTATCCACAATATCCACCATCCACAATCTCCACCACCATCCACCATCCACCACCCACCATCTGTCCATCCCTTGTTCTTTCCCTCCTCCTCATCTCTCTCTTCCTTTTATCTCTCTCTTTCTCTGTCTCTCTCTCTTTGTCTTTGTCTCTCTCTCTCTCTCTCTCTCTCTCTCTCTCTCTCTCTCTCTCCCTCTCTCCCTCTCTCTTCTATCTCTCATTTGAACTATAATGATGTGTAATATGTGCTTGTAAAGACACCCCGTGTCTCATGAAATTGATGTTTTTTGTGTTTGATGTGGTTCCATCATTCTATTCCGTCAATCAGCCTTTCCTCTGATTTAAAGTGACACCAGTCTCCACTGACTAGAACAGTTAAAATACACTATCTCATGCCTCCTATGTGTGTGTCTCTGCCAGGTGATCGACTTTGATGATGGTTGTGGGTCTGTGCTGAGGATCCAGCCGCTGAGGACACACAGAGACGAGGCCATATACGAGTGTACTGCAGCCAACAGTGGCGGAGAGATCAACACTAGTGCCAAACTCACCGTGCTAGAAGGTAAGAGGTTTCCTTTTCTCTCTCTGTTCGTCTGTCTTTCTGTGTCTCAAAAGCTCAAAATGATCTATTCCTCTCTCTCTCTCTCTCTCTCTCTCTCTCTCTCTCTCTCTCTCTCTCTCTCTCTCTCTCTCTCTCAATTCAAATCAAAGTGCTTTATTGGCATGGGAATCATATGTTTACATTGCCAAAGTAAATGGAATAGACCATGAAAAGGGGAAATAAATAAACAGATAAATATAGGTTGTGTTTACAATGTTGTTTGTGCTCCGATGGTCGTCCTTTTCTTATGGGCCACACATCTTGCTGCTGTGATTGGAGTGGAGCCAGACAGATATGGGACTTCTTCAATGTTTGATTTGTTTTCATATTCTTTGTGGGGTCTGTATGATCTGTGGAAAAGACAGTTTTTGCCTCTGTAATTCATACATAAACATTTGTGAACCCAGAGGCAATGTTATGCTTTGGTTGCTGTGTCTTTGTACAGACTCCCCAAGGTGTTTGACTGCTTTGTCCTAGATAACATCACAGCCATTACATGTTGCCCATCCACCAGATGGAGGTTTCAACAGTGCGTTGTCCTGGGGTAATGGTTAAGATGAATGGAGCTATCTAAGTAGGTTGTTTGCTCCCTATTCCCACCCTATACCCTATTACAATGCACTAGTTTTTTTTTTACCAGGGCCCATAGGAAATAGGTGTGTTCCCACACTAAAACAGATCTATTTGTATTTAAAGCTTCTGGAAGCCTGCTTCAATGTTCCCACACTAAAACAGATCTATTTGTATTTAAAGCTTCTGGAAGCCTGCTTCAATGTTCCCACACTAAAACAGATCTATTTGTATTTAAAGCTTCTGGAAGCCAGCTTCAATGCTCCCACACTAAAACAGATCTATTTTATTTAAAGCTTCTGGAAGCCAGCTTCAATGTTCCCACACTAAAACAGATCTATTTTATTTAAAGCTTCTGGAAGCCAGCTTCAATGTGTCCACACTAAAACAGATCTATTTTATTTAAAGCTTCTGGAAGCCAGCTTCAATGTTCCCACACTAAAACAGATCTATTTTATTTAAAGCTTCTGGAAGCCAGCTTCAATGTTCCCACACTAAAACAGATCTATTTTATTTAAAGCTTCTCGAAGCCAGCTTCAATGCTCCCACACTAAAACGGATCTATTTCATTTAAAGCTTCTCGAAGCCTGCTTCAATGTTCCCACACTAAAACGGATCTATTTTATTTAAAGCTTCTCGAAGCCTGCTTCAATGTTCCCACACTAAAACAGATCTATTTCATTTAAAGCTTCTGGAAGCCAGCTTCAATGTTCCCACACTAAAACGGATCTATTTTATTTAAAGCTTCTCGAAGCCAGCTTCAATGTTCCCACACTAAAACGGAACTATTTTATTTAAAGCTTCTCGAAGCCTGCTTCAATGTTCCCACACTAAAAACGGGTCTATTTTATTTAAAGCTTCTCGAAGCCTGCTTCAATGTTCCCACACTAAAAACGGATCTATTTTATTTAAAGCATCTCGAAGCCAGCTTTAATGTTCCCACACTAAAACAGATCTATTTAATTTAAAGCTTCGACAAGTGAGGTGACTCATTTCAATATGACACTAAATTATTGCAGCCTAGTCTAAACTAACTTCCATTGAGATCCGTATAGGATGTTCCCATACTAAAACTGATATATTTGTATTTAAAGCTTCTGGAAGCCAGCTTCAAATCTCTTTTCTTGTCAGTCCCATCCCAGTCAGAGATGTATTTGATGACATCATCATGTGGTCTTGCGTAATCTTGCTGGAAGGTCTATGACAGGCTTTCATAGTGAAGAGAGAAGTGTTCTTTCTTACCTTTGCACAATGGCAGAGGTGTGTGTGTGTGTGTGTGTGTGTGTGTGTGTGTGTGTGTGTGTGTGTGTGTGTGTGTGTGTGTGTGTGTGTGAGTTAATACTGGTAACATGAGTCATGACATGAGCCAAACGTGAACACATTGAGATGAATGAGAATAATCTCAGAATCAGAGATTTGGTAATTTAGTGTAAAAAAACAGACATGATGGCACTATTCTCCCTATGGGCCCTGGTCTAAAGTAGTGCTCTATATAGGGTTTAGGGTGCTGTTTGGGCCCTGGTCTAAAGTAGTGCTCTATATAGGGTTTAGGGTGCTGTTTGGGCCCTGGTCTAAAGTAGTGCTCTATATAGGGTTTAGGGTGCTGTTTGGGCCCTGGTCTAAAGTAGTGCTCTATATAGGGTTTAGGGTGCTGTTTGGGCCCTGGTCTAAAGTAGTGCTCTATATAGGGTTTAGGGTGCTGTTTGGGCCCTGGTCTAAAGTAGTGCCCTATATAGGGTTTAGGGTGCTGTTTGGGACTGATCTCCCTCATAAACAACATGTAGCCTACTGGTGTGTAAATCATGAATTAATGTGTGACCCCAGTGGACTATTTAATCAGGTCAATGTTGTATAGCAGAGTTGTATCTGATCAAGAATGTGTTTTTGTAATGATATAGAGGCTTTCATTGAGGAAGTCTGCAGGTAGAGAGAAGAGTTTAGAGGTTTACTGTATCAAAATGATCTATTCATCTCTCTCACCCTCTCTCTCTGTCTCTCTGTCTCTCTGTCTCTCTGTCTCTCTGTCTCTCTCTCTCTCTCTCTCTCTCTCTCTCTCTCTCTCTCTGCTCTCTCTCTCGCTCTCTCGCTCTCTCTCTTTCTCTCTCTGTCTCTGTGTCTCTCTCTCTCTCTCTCTCTCTCAATTCAATTCAATTCAATTCAATTTGCTTTATTGGCATGACGTAACAATGTACATATTGCCAAAGCTTACTTGGGATATTTACAATATGAAAATAATAACAATCAAAATTGTCAACAGGACAACAGTAACAACAATAACCAAGGGTCAAAATAACCACACATTGAACCTCTCTCTCTCTCTCTCTCTCTCTCTCTCTCTCTCTCTCTCTGTCTCGCTGTCTCGCTGTCTCTTTGTCTCTGTCTCTTTCTCTCTCTTCTATGTCTCTTTCTCTCTGTCTCTCTCTCTCTCCCTCTCTTCTATCTGTCTTTCTCCCTCTCTCTCTGTCTCCTATGTCTCTCTGTCTCTCTCTCTCTCTTTCTGATATGCTAGATACACACACACACACAGTTTGTTCAAGTCTGTATTTAGTCCATTGTTTGTAGCCTAGTGATCTGTCAAGTTCACTTTAACTGAGCAGTGAAAACCCACAAGCAGAGAGAGAGAGAGAGAGAGAGAGATTGAACGATGATTCTCTCTAATAACTCTCTGAAAGGACTGACTCTCTCTCTCTCTACCCTATATTACCAGATGAATGTCCCAAAAACTGGGATTGGATTGGCAGAATAAGGAATTAATTCCCAGAATATTAAATAATCATAATTAGTTATTAATGAATATGCCTCTTTCTCTGCTGAGCTAAAATCTTGAATTCACTAACACTTTAATCACCTTTCATATGGGAATGTAACTGTTGGAGATGACTTCTGGGCTTCTGGAGGAAAAGTACAAAGTGCCTCCTACTCCGCCCTGTTTGATAATACTGGGTGTGTCATCGGCTTCCTTCCACGAGTTGTGCACCTTCCAAATGGCGCCCTATTCTCCATGTAGGCTCTGGTCAGAAGTAGTGCACAATATAGGGGATAGGGTGCAGTTTGGGACAAACATAGTGAGTCACATCGGGTAGTGTTGAAAGACCCAGGATGTAGACCTAAGTTCGGTTCAAAAGTACCCACTAATTAAAACAACGTCTCCTTCACAACGTTCCGTCCTTTCTGTTGAAGGATTGTTGAAGGAATGTTGAAGACACAACTTTTGAGGCAACATTGTGTAACCGGGGAGTCTCCAGGGTCTGAATTGTTATCTGATGGTCACACATCAAACCTTGTTCCTCTCATTACTTCGTGTCTCACGTCAGATGGCGTAAATCCTCCGCGACGCTCGTAACCTGAACCGATCTGTCTTTGTAGGTCGTTGGAACTCATAGTCAAATTTGAATATTGAGCATCTGCCATTCAAAAAAATTTAAATATAGTTCCACATGTTTTATGTCACTGCGCTCTCGTATGACTCTCCGATGAAATGAAATAGGAAAAGAATAACTAACTAGCTGAATTATTACAAACGTTCTGGTCGCCAGGCAGTGACTTGATCAGCTGTTGTAGCTACTGTCACTGTTGAGGCAAGATAGCGCTTCCTTCACTGCCCATTAAAACGCTTGCTAAGCCTGTTTACATTTCCCTGAAGATGCAGACACGCAGCGCCACAACGAAGAGAAGCTGACTGTTGTCAGAAATCAGTCTGTAGATCAGCATGTTTCTCCGTGATCCTGTCGTTGGGTCAGCGGAGCACAGCAGCTGACACGGAAGGCTACTACTAATATTACTGCAGGGACCCGTAAAGAAGAAACAGCTGCTTCATGAAAACTCTGAATAACGTTTGCATTGGGTGACGATGTCACCTAGGTCATATTTTCTAATGTTACGGCAGTGTCAGCAGACGATATCACCTAAGGTAATCTTCTCTAGGTAATCTCGGTCACGGCAGTCTCACGGCAGTCTCACGGCAGTCTCACGGCAGTCCATTGTAACCAGACTTATTTTAAACTGTCCCTTTTAGCATTTGTGAGGTACGAGATACGAGGTACGAGATACGAGACAGATCAGTGCAGGCGGAATCAATGTGCTGATGTAGGACTGCTCGTTGCTGGACTATCCTGTCACGATCATCCTGATTAGAACACCTCACGTTGTGTTTGGTCGAAGACCTCAGTCTCATTTCATACTTCTAATTCCTAGAAACAGAAGATTTTTACCTCCAAAAAGGTCAGCCAAGACACATGTGAGGAATGAAACGAAAGGAAAAGGTGTCTAGCAAGACAACAAAACGAACGCCTCACCAAAATGACCTTTTCAGCCGATACAGACTGTGACCATAATAATCAGGTGTATTCTGTCCTTGTTATTGGACCTAACGTTGGGTACAGGGTCGTGTTCATTAGGCATCAAACAGAAGAAAATGAACTGAAACAGAGAAGGACTACCTGGACTTATCCACAAATGAATGTTTATTTTCATTTTCTTTTGCAAAACATTTGTAAATGTTTTCCCGCTGCATGCCCTAATGAATTTGACCCGGGTTCTCTCTCTGACACGCAAACAGCCAGGCAATTACTGCAAACACAATGACAACACTGATTGGCCATCACATGTTGTAAAACATAAATCTAGAAGAATCCTTCCTGTATATTCAGTAAACAGATTGGTTGTGCCAGCGGTTTGGAAAGGGCTGTTTATTTGTTTGGCGTTGTGTATTACAGTCCCCGGCTGTTTGTTGGCTGCCACAGGGGAGAACTGCCACACTCACTCTCTCACAAACACACAGACACACACACACACACACACACACAGACACACACACACACACACACACAGACACACAGACAGACAGAGGCAGAAATGACTGCGACACAATGTGAGTGTAATAAATATCAGGAAATGCCGGGCGTGGAGGAGCGTGTACAGACAGACAGAACATCCTGACTGGATCAACAGGCTTGAAATCTCATTACGCACGCGCACACACACACATACACACACACGCACACGCACGCTATCTTATTCTACTTCCCTTATCTTCCCCCTCTCCTTTTCAAACCATTCACAACAAGCAGCAGTGGTTTGTTGTATGTCTAGGTCTCTGGCGTTTTCTAATTCTCTGCCCTGCACATTTGCGTTTTGCTGGTTAGGAGTTTGAGTTTAGGGTAGAGGAGAGGAGAAGAAGTGAGAGGAGAGAAAAGGAGAGAGGAGAGGAGAGGCGAGGACAGGAGAGGAGAGGACAGGAGAGGAGAGGAGAGGACAGGAGAGGAGAGGAGAGGAGAAGAGTGAAGGGAAGAGGAGGAGAGGGGAGGAGAAACTATCCTGTTCCTAGAGATATTTGGCCTTTGAAGAAAACTGTGTTTTTGGCAGTGTAAAAGAAAACACACACACACACACACTCATATACTCACACACACACACACACTCATATACTCACACACACATGCACACACACACAACCAGACACATCTCTCCTCCACCACTGTGTCTGAGGCTAGTCTGACGGTCCGTGTCACAAGTTTAATTTCTCCCACCATCTGCTGGCTGGAAGCCCGGCGTCATAGATCATAACCAGCCTGACAGATATCAACTGCATCTGTCCATCCAGCCTCTCTCCTCTCCTATCTCAAGGACTCACACAATATGGCAGGCATGGAGGAATCTCATCTCCACTCTCTCATTCTCTGTCTCTTTCTCTATCTCTGTCTCTGTGTCTGTCTTTGTGTGTCTCTCTCTCTCTCTCTCTCTTTCTCTCTCTCTCTGTCTGTTTCTCTGTCCCTCTCTCGCTCTATTTCTCTCTCTCGATCTCTCTCTGTCTCTGTCTCTGTCTGTCTCTCTCTCTTTCTTTCTTTCTCTTTCTCTCTGCCTTTCCTCTCCTCTCCATGCTAACTGTATATCTGATCTCTGGGGTGTGTGTGCTGTCAATGTTGATCATGGTTTTGGCTTCAGGGAGGACTATAAGCCAATGAGGAGAGAGAGGTACAGGTAGAAAACAGAGGAGGGAGAGGTAGAAAACAGAGGAGGGAGAGGTAGAAAACAGAGGAGGGAGGGAGTGAGAGGGAAGGGAATACTGAATGCATTCAACCGAAGTGTCTTCCACATTTAACCTAACCCAGCAGTTACAGAGCAGTGGAGGGAGGAGGACCACGAGCCCGTCCTCCCCAATTAAGGTGTCACCAACCTTCTGTGAGGTAGAGTTAGTTAGAGAGAGAAAGGAAGATTGATGCTAACATTTTCAACAGTATTTTCAACACTTTTGACATTAGATGGGTTAAAGCAGCAAATATAACCAATGTTTTTATGGTGTAGATTGTATTTTCTCAGGTGTTTTATCATTGCTCAGGTGTTTAATCATTCCTCAGGTGTTTTATCAGGTGTTTTATCATTCTTTAGGTGTTTTATCAGGTGTTTTATCATTCTTTAGGTGTTTTATCATTCCTCAGGTGTTTTATCAGGTGTTTTATCATTCCTCAGGTGTTTTATCAGGTGTTTCATCAGGTGTTTTATCATTCTTTAGGTGTTTTATCAGGTGTTTTATCATTCTTTAGGTGTTTTATCAGGTGTTTTATCATTCCTCAGGTGTTTTATCAGGTGTTTTATCATTGCTCAGGTGTTTTATCATTGCTCAGGTGTTTTATCATTTCTCAGGTGTTTTATCAGGTGTTTTATCATTACTCAGGTGTTTTATCAGGTGTTTTATCAGGTGTTTTATCATTCCTCAGGTGTTTTATCATTCTTTAGGTGTTTTATCAGGTGTTTTATCATTCCTCAGGTGTTTTATCAGGTGTTTTATCATTCTTTAGGTGTTTTATCAGGTGTTTTATCATTCCTCAGGTGTTTTATCATTCCTCATGTGTTTTATCAGGTGTTTTATCATTCCTCAGGTGTTTTATCAGGTGTTTTATCATTCCTCAGGTGTTTTATCAGGTGTTTTATCATTCTTTAGGTGTTTTATCAGGTGTTTTATCATTGCTCAGGTGTTTTATCGGGTGTTTTATCATTCTTTAGGTGTTTTATCAGGTGTTTTATCATTCCTCAGGTGTTTTATCAGGTGTTTTATCATTCTTTAGGTGTTTTATCAGGTGTTTTATCATTCTTTAGGTGTTTTATCATTCCTCAGGTGTTTTATCAGGTGTTTTATCATTGCTCAGGTGTTTTATCAGGTGTTTTATCATTACTCAGGTGTTTTATCAGGTGTTTTATCAGGTGTTTTATCATTCCTCAGGTGTTTTATCATTCTTTAGGTGTTTTATCAGGTGTTTTATCATTCCTCAGGTGTTTTATCAGGTGTTTTATCATTCTTTAGGTGTTTTATCATTCCTCAGGTGTTTTATCAGGTGTTTTATCATTCCTCAGGTGTTTTATCAGGTGTTTCATCAGGTGTTTTATCATTCTTTAGGTGTTTTATCAGGTGTTTTATCATTCTTTAGGTGTTTTATCAGGTGTTTTATCATTCCTCAGGTGTTTTATCAGGTGTTTTATCATTGCTCAGGTGTTTTATCATTTCTCAGGTGTTTTATCAGGTGTTTTATCATTACTCAGGTGTTTTATCAGGTGTTTTATCAGGTGTTTTATCATTCCTCAGGTGTTTTATCATTCTTTAGGTGTTTTATCAGGTGTTTTATCATTCCTCAGGTGTTTTATCAGGTGTTTTATCATTCTTTAGGTGTTTTATCAGGTGTTTTATCATTCCTCAGGTGTTTTATCAGGTGTTTTATCATTCCTCATGTGTTTTATCAGGTGTTTTATCATTCCTCAGGTGTTTTATCAGGTGTTTTATCATTCCTCAGGTGTTTTATCAGGTGTTTTATCAGGTGTTTTATCATTGCTCAGGTGTTTTATCGGGTGTTTTATCATTCTTTAGGTGTTTTATCAGGTGTTTTATCATTCCTCAGGTGTTTTATCAGGTGTTTTATCATTCTTTAGGTGTTTTATCAGGTGTTTTATCATTCTTTAGGTGTTTTATCATTCCTCAGGTGTTTTATCAGGTGTTTTATCATTGCTCAGGTGTTTTATCAGGTGTTTTATCATTACTCAGGTGTTTTATCAGGTGTTTTATCAGGTGTTTTATCATTCCTCAGGTGTTTTATCATTCTTTAGGTGTTTTATCAGGTGTTTTATCATTCCTCAGGTGTTTTATCAGGTGTTTTATCATTCTTTAGGTGTTTTATCAGGTGTTTTATCATTCCTCAGGTGTTTTATCATTCCTCAGGTGTTTTATCAGGTGTTTTATCATTCCTCAGGTGTTTTATCAGGTGTTTTATCATTGCTCAGGTGTTTTATCAGGTGTTTTATCATTACTCAGGTATTTTATCAGGTGTTTTATCAGGTGTTTTATCATTCCTCAGGTGTTTTATCATTCTTTAGGTGTTTTATCAGGTGTTTTATCATTGCTCAGGTGTTTTATCAGGTGTTTTATCATTCTTTAGGTGTTTTATCAGGTGTTTTATCATTCCTCAGGTGTTTTATCATTCTTTAGGTGTTTTATCAGGTGTTTTATCATTCTTTAGGTGTTTTATCATTCCTCAGGTGTTTTATCAGGTGTTTTATCATTGCTCAGGTGTTTTATCAGGTGTTTTATCAAGTGTTTTATCATTCCTCAGGTGTTTTATCAGGTGTTTTATCATTCTTTAGGTGTTTTATCAGGTGTTTTATCATTGCTCAGGTGTTTTATCAGGTGTTTTATCATTCCTCAGGTGTTTTATCAGGTGTTTTATCATTCCTCAGGTGTTTTATCATTGCTCAGTTGTTTTATCAGGTGTTTTATCATTCCTCAGGTGTTTTATCATTCCTCAGGTGTTTTATCAGGTGTTTTATCATTGCTCAGGTGTTTTATCAGGTGTTTTATCATTCCTCAGGTGTTTTATCAGGTGTTTTATCATTCCTCATGTGTTTTATCAGGTGTTTTATCATTCCTCAGGTGTTTTATCATTGCTCAGTTGTTTTATCAGGTGTTTTATCATTCCTCAGGTGTTTTATCATTCCTCAGGTGTTTTATCAGGCGTTTTATCATTCCTCAGGTGTTTTATCATTCCTCAGGTGTTTTATCATTCCTCAGGTGTTTTATCATTGCTCAGTATTGAAACCAAACCATATGATTTGAATGAAAAGTATTTGAATCAACATGAAAAGGTGAATGTAAGAAGCGCTCCTCGTTTCTAACAGGCCACATGTCACATTAAACAGCCTATAAACACTGTAAATAGGTCAGGAGACAGACAGGGAGCCGTAGAAGGAACAGAAATGAATTATTTAAGCAATATTATTTCAATTATTTGAATGCACAATAGGCTGCTAGAGTCAAAAAGCTCTCAGCATTTTAAACATTTCATTGTATTCAATCATTATAGTCTATAGATTTCACATATAGGCTGTGACTTACTTAGAATTAAATACACATTAAACAAACAATTCCTTACTAGGTTTGTTAGAATTCATTTTTAGAAACAGGAGTTTGGCCGGCCTACGTCTTCAGGACTCATGCGATGGTGCCTGGCGAGGAGGCCAGCAGGGGAGAATATCCTCTCCTCACTTGCAGAGCCTCTGGGGATGCTAGGACACTCTTTCCAGGCTGGGCAGAGATGCAGAGTTATTTTTTTTATTTTCTGTAGGTAGGCCTATAGGTTTTCAGGCAAAATAAACCAATCAAAACGGAAAGTTCCTTGGAACGTGGGAATATGCCAGGCCTATTGGGCCAAAATCATTCATGGCCTATTGTGTAGATAATAGAACATGAACGAAAACTTTTAAGAGATCTGATTTTTAGTTTATGACTACTTTGCTACAATGACACACTTAGTTATCTACCCACCTCGTTCCTTTCTTTTAGCATGTGCACGTAGTAAGTACACCATCATGCTTTGGGGACAGGTGTCTTTTCAGATTCCACATGGGTTCTTTAGTTGTGGACACTACATCACAGCACTCCCTCTCTTGCTCTTGGTCCTCATCTTTGTAAGTCACCTTTATTTTGCACCCGAGTCTTTTATTAGTTCCTTTGTGAAATATTTAGCGAACTCCATGACAGTAGCTAAAGCAAGGGGCTATAGCAGCACACAAGTAGACTACAAATGCATGCTGGGCCGGGCATCCCCTGAACTAGTGAAGTGAGCGCTATTGGAGTGGGCGAGAAGGCCGACACTCCAGCCTTTGTGAATCTCGCTCAATGCTCCAGTCAAATTGGGAACGCTCCGCTCCTCACTCCAGCTTCGCTCACGTACTCTGATACGTACTGTAGCTGTTTAATGAGGCATCATTGCAGACATATGACTCTGTGATTGATGATCCCATGTCAGGACCTAGTTTAGATTCTATGATGTTGACATTTACATTAGCCTATGTTTCTGATGTATTCTTCTGGTATTCATATTCATGATGGCCCTACATCTCACCTTTTATAAAGAGATACCCACCCATCCAGTTATCTGCTACCTCTGCTACCTTATCCCTGGTCTACTTACTTATTTCAGAGCTCTGGCTCTGTGATGTCTCCGTGATGTCTCTGTGATGTCTCTGTGATTTCTCCCTGATGTCTCTGTGATGTCTCCCTGATGTCTCCCTGATGTCTCTGTGATGTCTCTGTGATTTCTCCCTGATGTCTCTGTGATGTCTCCCTGATGTCTCCCTGATGTCTCTGTGATGTCTCTGTAATGTCTCCTGATATCTCTGTAATGTCTCCCTGATGTCTCCCTGATGTCTCTGTGATGTCTCTGTGATGTCTGTGATGTCTCCCTGATGTCTCCCTGATGTCTCTGTGATGTCTCTGTAATGTCTCCTGATATCTCTGTAATGTCTCCCTGATGTCTCTGTAATGTCTCCCTGATATCTCTGTAATGTCTCCCTGATGTCTCTGTGATGTCTCCCTGATGTTTCTGTGATGTCTCCCTGATGTTTCTGTGATGTCTCCCTGATGTCTCTGTAATGTCTCCCTGATGTCTCTGTAATGTCTCCCTGATGTCTCCCTGATGTCTCTGTAATGTCTCCCTGATGTCTCTGTGATGTCTCCCTGATTACAGTTATAACACACACAGAGGGAGAGACATTGATTGTGGGTTGATTGTGGGCCTCTAATACACACACCACACACACACACACACACACACACAGACTTGTTGAGTCCAGCCAGACCAATTACTTTAGGTATGCTTGTTACAATACAGAAATGTACTGTTGAGTCCAGCCAGACCAATTACTTTAGGTATGCTTGTTACAATACAGAAATGTACTGTTGAGTCCAGCCAGACCAATTACTTTAGGTATGCTTGTTACAATACAGAAATGTACTGTTGAGTCCAGCCAGACCAATTACTTTAGGTATGCTTGTTACAATACAGAAATGTACTGTTGAGTCCAGCCAGACCAATTACTTTAGGTATGCTTGTTACAATACAGAAATGTACTGTTGAGTCCAGCCAGACCAATTACTTTAGGTATGCTTGTTACAATACAGAAATGTACTGTTGAGTCCAGCCAGACCAATTACTTTAGGTATGCTTGTTACAATACAGAAATGTACTGTTGAGTCCAGCCAGACCAATTACTTTAGGTATGCTTGATACAATACAGAAATGTACTGTTGAGTCCAGCCAGACCAATTACTTTAGGTATGCTTGTTACAATACAGAAATGTACTGTTGAGTCCAGCCAGACCAATTACTTTAGGTATGCTTGTTACAATACAGAAATGTACTGTTGAGTCCAGCCAGACCAATTACTTTAGGTATGCTTGTTACAATACAGAAATGTACTGTTGAGTCCAGCCAGACCAATTACTTTAGGTATGCTTGTTACAATACAGAAATGTACTGTTGAGTCCAGCCAGACCAATTACTTTAGGTATGCTTGTTACAATACAGAAATGTACTGTTGAGTCCAGCCAGACCAATTACTTTAGGTATGCTTGATACAATACAGAAATGTACTGTTGAGTCCAGCCAGACCAATTACTTTAGGTATGCTTGTTACAATACAGAAATGTACTGTTGAGTCCAGCCAGACCAATTACTTTAGGTATGCTTGTTACAATACAGAAATGTACTGTTGAGTCCAGCCAGACCAATTACTTTAGGTATGCTTGTTACAATACAGAAATGTACTGTTGAGTCCAGCCAGACCAATTACTTTAGGTATGCTTGTTACAATACAGAAATGTACTGTTGAGTCCAGCCAGACCAATTACTTTAGGTATGCTTGTTACAATACAGAAATGTACTGTTGAGTCCAGCCAGACCAATTACTTTAGGTATGCTTGTTACAATACAGAAATGTACTGTTGAGTCCAGCCAGACCAATTACTTTAGGTATGCTTGTTACAATACAGAAATGTACTGTTGAGTCCAGCCAGACCAATTACTTTAGGTATGCTTGTTACAATACAGAAATGTACTGTTGAGTCCAGCCAGACCAATTACTTTAGGTATGCTTGATGTGGAGAAAGAGAAAAAAGGACAAAATGAAAAGAGATTGAAGAGAGGCTAGGAGGTGAGACTAGACTAGGAAGAGAGAGAGACTAGACTAGGAAGAGAGAGAGACTAGACTAGGAAGAGAGAGAGACTAGACTAGGAAGAGAGAGAGACTAGACTAGGAAGAGCGGGAGACTAGACTAGGAAGAGAGAGAGACTAGACTAGGAAGAGAGAGAGACTAGACTAGGAAGAGAGAGAGACTAGACTAGGAAGAGAGAGAGACTAGACTAGGAAGAGAGAGAGACTAGACTAGGAAGAGAGGGAGACTAGACTAGGAAGAGAGAGAGACTAGACTAGGAAGAGAGAGAGGACTAGACTAGGAAGAGAGAGAGACTAGACTAGGAAGAGAGGGAGACTAGACTAGGAAGAGAGAGAGACTAGACTAGGAAGAGAGAGAGACTAGACTAGGAAGAGAGAGAGACTAGACTAGGAAGAGAGAGAGACTAGGGAGAGAGAGAGACTAGACTAGGGAGAGAGAGAGACTAGACTAGGGAGAGAGAGAGTAGACTAGGAAGAGAGAGAGAGACTAGACTAGGAAGAGAGAGAGACTAGACTAGGGAGAGAGAGAGTAGACTAGGAAGAGAGAGAGACTAGACTAGGAAGAGAGAGAAACTAGACTAGGAAGAGAGAGAGACTAGACTAGGAAGAGAGAGAGACTAGACTAGGAAGAGAGAATATTTAGATGAGTGTAATTGATAGGTTCTGTTGGAGAGGAAGTAAGGCAGAATATGCTGTTCTCTCTGCCGGACTAAAAGTGTATTATTTCAAAGGTCACCGCATGCATTACATCTGTCTACTCTCTCTGTCTGTCTGTGTGTGTGTGTGTGTGTGTGTGTGTGTGTGTGTGTGTGTGTGTGTGTGTGTGTGTGTGTGTGTGTGTGTGTGTGTGTCCATGAGAGCCTCTGTGCGTGCATACGCTTGCTTTCCATACAGGTTTGTCCGTGGGTGCAATCTGTCTTCCTTCAGCCGTATTGATGTGTTATGCTTCTGTAGCCATAGCAACAGGGCTATGACACCCTGGCCTAGGGACACGACCTGTGAGACAAGAGACTTTACAGGGTTCCTATCTGTTTAAACCTGTTTTATACATTTCTAACCATTTTTATTGAAGACTTTGTTCACAACCTTATCAAATTGTTCTTCGTCGGTGAGAAAGTGTCATATTAATTTATTATTTAAATTGTTTCATGAAAAAGTTTTCCAACTTCCGTCTCTTTCAGAGCTTTTAGTTAAACAGTTCCTTTCTTTCCCGTCCTTCCTGAGTCCTGTCAGTTTGAAACATTCTGATTCTCATCAACGACTGCTGTTTGATGCCGACAGTACGACACGAGCAGCGGATATCTATTCTTTGCAGACTGTTAGTGTTTGATGTTAGTGTTGATGTTGGTGTGATGCTGAGTCCTCAGTAATTGACTGTACATTTTCACACAACAAGACGCCAATCTTTTATCATTGATTTGCTATCCCATGCAGTGTTTGATGCTGGTGTGTGATGTATTTATTGCAGGCTGGAAGACAGGCAGGCAGCCAGGCTGGAAGGCAGGTAGATCGTATTGTGTTAAATAAAAGCTGTGAGGTCCCCAGTCACATGCCTATCCCTATGGGACACCAGCCAAGAATTCCCAAAATGGGACAAACACCAAATTGAGACTCTGCATGCCGAATTCTACTAAAATATCCTCCATGTACAACGTAAAACACCAAATAATGCATGCAGAGTAGAATTAGGCCGATACCCGCTAATCGTCAAAATGAGTTGCCCATTTCTGCTATAGTGCCTGGCCAAAAGTAGTGCAGTTTATTGAACAGTAGTACCACACTAAAACTAACTGCCACTAAAACGGTATCAGTATCACACTAAAACTAACTCTTTGGCTGCCTCCTTGGCTGCCTCGTTGGCTGCCTCGTTGGCTTCCTCCTTGGCTGCCTGCTTGGCTTCCTCCTTGGCTGCCTCCTTGGCTGCCTCCTTGGCTTCCTCCTTGGCTGCCTCCTTGGCTTCCTCCTTGGTTTCCTCCTTGGCTGCCTGCTTGGCAGCTGTAGCTTCTTTCTTGGCGTTCATGTGGTTCTCCCATGATGAAATCTCTTCAGCTGACTGTCTTGTCAAGGCATTGTTTATACAACATGTACTCATTGATAGCAGCTATGTCGAGCACGTTGTAGAACACTGCAACAGGCCAGCGGTGACTACCTCCTTTTTCAGAGTACAATCTTGCCATCTGGTCGAGTGCATCCACACCAACCTGTTGCATGCAACAAAATAAAAAAGAAATATTTTTGAAATATATATAATAATAATAATACAACTTATAGTAACAACAGTAATGTAATTGAATGTAATAAAAGGTTAGGACAGTCTTCTTTGCCAGACTCCTGCGTCACCCTGGCTGTTGGATGACCGTCTCAGTTGGCCCTGTTCTGGTTTTCCTACGGCGAGGCTCAGGCATCGGCTGCAGAGGCTCGAATCAGATGCAGACTATTCGATTTCAAGCTCAATATCCTCCGTCCGACTCCAGCTCAGCTAAATTCTGCATCATTTGCAATGCGGTCAGTGCTTACATTTGTTTGTTTGGGCTTGTCATTGTGAACTACACACATTGTATGTTGTACTCGGTGTCTGATTTGACTCTACCAGGAGAAATGATATACCATTTCAAGCCTTTCATAATAAAATAGACTACTCACAATGCCCACAATTCTTCATCCTCATTCCATTATTGTTCTAATCCGAACATCACACCTGCAGGACAGGTACAGGATGGCAACAACAACTTCCCGAGTTACACCAGGAGCGCACAATCCCTCCATCAGTGCTCAGACTGTCCGCAATAGGCTGAGAGAGGCTGGACTGAGGGCTTGTAGGCCTGTTGTAAGGCAGGTCCTCACCAGACATCACCGGCAACAACGTCGCCTATGGGCACAAACCCACCGTCGCTGGACCAGACAGGACTGGCAAAAAGTGCTCTTCACTGACGAGTCGCGGTTTTGTCTCACCAGGGGTGATGGTCGGATTCGCGTTTATTGTCAAAAGAATGAGCGTTATACCGAGGCCTGTACTCTGGAGCGGGATTGATTTGGAGGTGGAGGGTCCGTCGTGGTCTGGGGTGGTGTGTCACAGCATCATCGGACTGAGCTTGTTGTCATTGCAGGTAATCTCAACGTTGTGCGTTACAGGGAAGACATCCTCCTCCCTCATGTGGTACCCTTCCAGCAGGCTCATCCTGGCATGACCCTCCAGCATGACAATGCCACCAGCCATACTGCTCGTTCTGTGCGTGAATTCCTGCAAGACAGGAATGTCAGTGTTCTGCCATGGCCAGCGAAGAGCCCGGATCTCAATCCCATTGAGCACGTCTGGGACCTGTTGGATCGGAGGGTGAGGGCTAGGGCCATTCCCCCCAGAAATGTCCGGGAACTTGCAGGTGCCTTGGTGGAAGAGTGGGGTAACATCTCACAGCAAGAACGGGCAAATCTGGTGCAGTCGATGAGGAGGAGATGCACTGCAGTACTTAATGCAGCTGGTGGCCACACCAGATACTGACTGTTACTTTTGAAGTTCAATTCCCCGAGCTGACAATGTACAAATCTGCCGTTCTGCCTCTGAACAGGCAGTTAACCCACTGTTCCTAGGCCGTCATTGAAAATAAGAATTTGTTCTTAACTGACTTGCCTAGTAAAATAAAGGTAAAATAATACAAATATTATAAAAAAATTTATAAAAAATATATATAAATATAATAAAATGTAAAAAACTTCCCCTGAGGGAATAGCCTACCAACTTCCTCTGAGGGAATAGCCTACCGACTTCCTCTGAGGGAATAGCCTACCGACTTCCCCTGAGGGAATAACCTACCGACTTCCCCTGAGGGAATAGCCTACCGACTTCCCCTGAGGGAATAGCCTACCGACTTCCCCTGAGGGAATAGCCTACCGACTTCCCCTGAGGGAATAGCCTACCGACTTCCCCTGAGGGAATAGCCTACCGACTTCCCCTGAGGGAATAGCCTACCGACTTCCTCTGAGGGAATAGCCTACCGACTTCCTCTGAGGGAATAGCCTACCGACTTCCCCTGAGGGAATAGCCTACCGACTTCCCCTGAGGGAATAGCCTACCGACTTCCCCTGAGGGAATAGCCTACCAACTTCAGAAAGGCTCAGTGCCACACCTTCTAGTTTATAACAGGAACAGTTTATCCTACCTATCTTACCTACCCATAGCAGCAGCATCCTCTCTGCATATCACAACAGCTACACCTCGCTCTCTATCTCTCTCTCTCTCTCTCTCTCTCTCTCTCTCTCTCTCTCTCTCTCTCTCTCTCTCTCTCTCTCTCTCTCTCTCTCTCTCTCTCTCTCTCTCTCTTTCTTTGTCTTTGCGTTTCTCACAGACACTGTCAGTTCAACGTGTGTAAACAAAGTGCAATTGCCAGTTGAGACCGTCTCAGTAGCTGTGCAACCAACACCACTGTTCCTAGCTGTACTTTCCCTGGTCTTGTCCTCGTTATGCTCTGTTGTGTTTTGTCAGTGTTCCTCCTGCTGCCTCCGATCCCACACTGACTGCAGCCCAAACAGAACCCTGTTCCCTATTTAGTGACCAGAGCCTTATGGGACTATAAAGGAAATAGGGGGCCATTTGGGACGCAAACACTCTCTCTCTCCCTCCGGTGTCTGTCTGTCTCGGAGCGATACAAATGTCTGTCTGTCTCGGAGAGATACAATTGTCTGTCTGTCTCTGAGAGATACAAATGTCTGTCTGTCTCGGAGCGATACAAATGTCTGTCGGGAGAGGGAACAGGCCTGGAGCGGAAGCTTTGTTTTCGCTCACAGACACACACAAACACACACAAACACACACGTTTAATTTTTTGCAGTTCAGTGTCGGGACGGGTTGACTGTTAACTCGAGACCAGTTAGAGCTGAATCACAGACAGATTTATAGTGATGTCATGTCACTCACACCAACAGTAGAGAAACTAGAACCATTAAAGACAGACTCAGTAAGTCTCTGGGTTGACCACACTAGACAAAACAGACAGACTGACAGACAGACTCAGTAAGTCTCCGGGTTGACAACACTAGACAGAACTGACAGACAGACAGACTCAGTAAGTTTCCGGGTTGACCAGACTAGACGGAACAGACAGACTGACTGACAGACAGACTCATTAAGTCTCCGGGTTGACCAGACTAGACGGAACAGACAGACTGACAGACTCAGTAAGTCTCTGGGTTGACCAGACTAGACAGAACAGACAGACATACTGACAGACTCAGTAAGTCTCCGGGTTGACCAGACTAGACAGAACAGACTGACATATATACTGACTGACAGACAGACTCAGTAAGTCTCCGGGTTGACCAGACTAGACGGAACAGACTGACTGACAGACAGACTCTGTAAGTCTCCGGGTTGGCCAGACTAGACGGAACAGACAGACTGACTGACATACTGACTGACAGTCAGACGGACAGACTCAGTAAGTCTCTGGGTTGACCAGACTAGACGGAACAGACAGACAGACTCACTCACTCACTCAGTAAGTCTCCGGGTTGACCAGACTAGACGGAACAGACTGACTCAGAATTTCAGTGTTAAACATAGCTAGACAGTCAGAGCTCCCATGAATGTAGGTCTAAGCCCTTAGACTGCAATATCTAACATATGGAATTATTTTAAGATGGTCATAAAATGTGCCATTTAGCCATTGGTTGTTGAATGTTAGGTCCCCTGAACGTATAGAAGAAATATATATAGAAAAAATATTTTATTGAACATTGAATTTGTCCTTTTCTGCTTTATAGACCATAGAAACGCATTGAATAACACATTCATAAATGGCAAAACAGAAAGTAAAACAAGGACGATTTCATGTCTCCTTCATTGTATTGATGAATGTATGCATTTATTCACCATTCAGCCCAATGTATTCATTAACGACTAGCGACTACTGAACGGATCCTTGACTCATCTATTGCTGCTCATTGGACCCTATGATCACTCGGCTACACATGCTTCTACCTGATGTCAATATGCTTGTCTATTGCTGTTTTGGTTAGTGATTATTGTCTTATTTCACTGTAGAGCCCTCAGCCCTGCCCAATATGCCTTAGATAGCCCTTTTGTTCCACCCCCTACACATGCGGTGACCTCACCTGGCTTAACTGGTGCCTCTAGAGACAAAACCTCTCTCATCGTCACTCAATGCCTAGGTTTCCCACCACTGTACTCCTACCATACTCCTGTCTGTACATTATGCCTTGAATCTATTCTTCCAAGCCCAGAAATCTGTTACTTTTACTCTCTGTTCTGAACGCACTAGACGACCAGTTCTTATAGCCTTTAGCCGTACCCTTATCCTACTCCTCCTCTGTTCCTCTGGTGATATAGGAGGTTAACCCAGGCCCTGCAGCCCCCAGCACCACTCCTATTCCCCAGGCGCTATCATTTGTTGACTTCTGTAACCGTAAAAGCCTTGGTTTCATGCATGTTAACATTAGAAGCCTCCTCCCTAAGTTTGTTTTATTCACTGCTTTAGCACACTCCGCCAACCCGGATGTCCTAGCCGTGTCTGAATGCTGGCTTAGGAAGACCACCAAAAATTATGACATTTCCATCCCCAACTACAACATTTTCTGACAAGTTAGATCTGCCAAAGCGGGCGGCGTTGCAATCTACTGCAGAGTTCTGTCATACTATCCAGGTCTGTGCCCAAACAATTAGAGCTTCTACTTTTAAAAATCCACCTTTCCAGAAACAAGTCTCTCACCGTTGCCGCTTGTTATAGACCCCTCTCAGCCCCCAGCTGTGCCCTGGACACCATATTTGAATTGATCGCCCCCCATCTATCTTCAGAGTTCATACTGTTAGGTAACCTAAACTGGGATATGCTTAACGCCCCGACAGTCCTACAATCTAAGTTAGATGCCCTCAATCTCACACAAATTATCAAGGAACCTACCAGGTACAACCCTAAATCCGTAACCATGGGCACCCTCTTAGATATCATCATGACCAACTTGCCCTCTAAATACACCTCTGCTGTCTTCAAGCAGGATCTCAGCGATCACTGCCTCATTGCCTGCGTCCGTAATGGGTCCGCAGTCAAAAGACCACCACTCATCACTGTCAAACGCTCCCTAAAACACTTTTCTAATCGACCTCATCCCGTCAGTAGAGGATGCTCTTTAAAAGTGCTTTCCTCACCATCTTAAATAAGCATGCCCCATTCATAAAATGTAGAACTAAGAACAGATATAGCCCTTGGTTCACCCCACACTTGACTGCCCTTGACAAGCACAAAAACATCCTGTGGCGTTCTGCATTAGCATCGAATAGCCCCCACGATATGCAACTTTTCAGGGAAGTCAGGAACCAATATACACAGTCAGTTAGGAAAGCTAAGGCTAGCTTTTTCAAACAGAAATTTGCATCTTGTATCACTAATTCCAAAACGTTTGGGGACACTAAAGTCCATGGAGAATAAGAGCACCTCCTCCCAGCTGCCCACTGCACTGAGGCTAGGAAACAATGTCACCACCGATAAATCTACGATAATCGTTCATTTCGATAAGCATTTTTCTATGGCTGGCCATGCTTTCCAACTGGCTACCCCTACCCCGGCCAACAGCTCTGCAGCAACTTTCCCAAACTTTTCCACCTCTACGCAGACGAAACCATTCTGTATACATCTGGCCCTTCTTTGGACACTGTGTTAATAAACCTCCAAACGAGATTCAATGCCATACAACACTCCCTCAGTGGCCTCCAACTGCTCTTAAACGCTAGTAAAACTAAATGCATGCTCTTCAACCGATTGCTGCCCGCACCCGCCCGCCCGACTAGCATCACTACTCTGGACGGTTCTGACTTAGAATATGTGGTCATCTACAAATACCTAGGTGTCTGGTTAGACTGTAAACTCTCCTTCCAGACCTACATTAGGCATCTCCAATCCAAAGTTATATCTAGAATTGGCTTTCTATTTCGCAACAAAGCCTCCTTTACTCATGCTGCCAAACATACCCTCGTAAAACTGACTATTCTACCGATCCTTAACAATGGTGATGTCTTTTACAAAATAGCCTCCAACACTCTACTCAGCAAACTGGATGTAGTCTATCACAGTGCCATCCGTTTTGTCACCAAAGCCCCATATACTACCCACCACTGCGACCTGTACGCTCTCATTGGCTGCCCCTCGCTACATATTCATTGCCAGGTCATCTGTAAGTCTTTGCTAGGTAAAGCCACGCCTTATCTCAGCTCACTGGTCACCATAGCAACACCCAACCGTAGCAAGCACACCAGCAGATATATTTCACTGGTCATCCTCAAAGCCAACACTTCCTTTGGACGCCTTTCCTTCCAGTTCTCTGCTGCCAACGACTGGAACGAATTGCAATAATCACTGAAGCTGGAGATATCTCCCTCTCTAACTTTAAGCATCAGCTGTCAGAGCATCTTACCGATCACTGTACCTGTACACAGGCAATCTGTAAATAGCACACCCAACTACCTCATCCCCATATTGTTACTTATCTTTTTGCTCTTTTGCACCCCAGTATTTCTACTTGCACATCATCATCTGTACATCTATCACTCCAGTCTTAATGCTAAATTGTAATTATTTCGCCTCTGTGGCCTATTTATTGCCTTACCTCCCTACTCTTCTACATTTTCACACACTGTACATATATTTTTATTTTGTGCTATTGACTGTACATTTGTTTATGTGTAACTCTGTGTTGTTGTTTTTGTCCCACTGCTTTGCTTTATCTTGGCCAGGTCGCAGTTGTAAATGAGAACTTGTTCTCAACTTAAATAAAGGTGAAATAAAAAAAAAATTAACTACTTGAGGAAAAGTTTGGCAAATTGTTACGTACAGACTATGAGAATTTACAGATAATTTCTTTGTCATTGGTATAATATGTCTAGAGTTGTCTTTTCGTAGGTGAAACCATAATTATTTTTTTTAGCAGAAGGACGTCTTCCTGGGCATGCCCGGCTTGCATCTCAAATAGCACCCTATTCCGTATAAAGGGCCCTCTGTTGACCAGAGCCCATGGTCTAAAGTAATGCACTATTAAAGAAATAAGCCGCCGTTTAGAACGTGGCCCTAGTCTTTAGTTAAACATTCCCAGCATGCCGTTCAACACAAAGCCTCTCCTCTGTACCGCTGCACTCCAGACAATAAAAGACTAAGACAAAAGTTCAGAGCTCTCCAGTTACACAGCCACTATGATGTCACTGCTGCAGAGTGTGTGTGCCTGTGTATCTGTGTGTAGCTAGTACTGTATGTGAGTGTGGGCCCCCCATGGTGGTGGGGTTGGAGTGTGGGGCCTCCATGGTGGTGGGGTTGGAGTGTGGGGCCCCCATGGTGGTGGGGTTGGAGTGTGGGGCCCCCATGGTGGTGGGGTTGGAGTGTGGGGCCCCCATGGTGGTGGGGTTGGAGTGTGGGGCCCCCATGGTGGTGGGGTTGGAGTATGGGGCCCCTGTGGAGAGCAGTTTGTTAAGGGTAAGAATACCTGTGTGGGACGTGAGCATGGAACTGAGCTGTAGTGCTGTGGCAAGATGCATCCCAGTGGGACTGAGGGAAGGGGACTGAGAAAGGGGGGTGACTAAGGACAAGAGTGCTGATAGGGTGGGAGGGTGTGTGTGTGGTGTGTGTGTGTGTGTGTGTGTGTGTGTGTGTGTGTGTGTGTGTGTGTGTGTGTGTGTGTGGGAACAGGGTACTGGTCCCTCTCCAGAGGGGGACTGATTAGACCCATCAACCTCTCTGCACGCTCCACTCACACTGGTAATTGGAGCTGGCAGGAGGGTGTCATGCACCCCTCCTTCTCATCCCTCACTCCTTCCCTTTCTTTCAAATCTTTCTTTCTGCTTCTTCTGGCATCCACCACTCCCTCCTTATCCTCCCACTCCCTCCTTATCCTCCCCCCTCCCTCCCCTCTCGGATTCTACTGGACCCAATAACACTCCCTAAAACACAACCCTATGGAACCATCCTTCGATAGCTTTTCAGAATTTACCAATAAATTGGTCCACATGGAAAACTAAACGCATAGAAACTATAAATTACTTGGTAACAGGAAAAATGTAAATGTATTTCCATGACAATTAAAAAGTAATGTTGGACTAACTAATGTAGATCGTTTAAATACATGTAACTTAAAAGTTACATATTACAACATTGTAATACAACATTTGGACATCAGAGCAACCTTGAGGGAATCTTATTTGAGTCAGAAAATGATCATATGACAGATCATATATACAAAATCTTACAGAGAGCATAACTAACTGACAATCTGTTAGAAACCAGATCTAACTGACAATGTTAGAAACCAGAGAGCATATCTAACTGACAATCTGTTAGAAACCAGAGAGCATATCTAACTGACAATCTGTTAGAAACCAGAGAACATATCTAACTGACAATCTGTTAGAAACCAGAGAGCATATCTAACTGACAATCTGTTAGAAACCAGAGAGCATATCTAACTGACAATCTGTTAGAAACCAGAGAGCATATCTAACTGACAATATGTTAGAAACCAGAGAGCATATCTAACTGACAATCTGTTAGAAACCAGATCTAACTGACAATCTGTTAGAAACCAGAGTGCATATCTAACTGACAATCTGTTAGAAACCAGAGTGCATATCTAACTGACAATATGTTAGAAACCAGAGAGCATATCTAACTGACAATCTGTTAGAAACCAGAGTGCATATCTAACTGACAATATGTTAGAAACCAGAGAGCATATCTAACTGACAATCTCTTAGAAACCAGATCTAACTGACAATCTGTTAGAAACCAGAGAGCATATCTAACTGACAATCTGTTAGAAACCAGAGAGCATATCTAACTGACAATCTGTTTGAAACCAGAGAGCATATCTAACTGACAATCTGTTTGAAACCAGAGAGCATATCTAACTGACAATATGTTAGAAACCAGAGAGCATAACTAACTGACAATCTGTTAGAAACCAGAGAGCATATCTAACTGACAATCTGTTTGAAACCAGAGAGCATATCTAACTGACAATCTGTTAGAAACCAGAGAGCATATCTAACTGACAATCTCTTAGAAACCAGATCTAACTGACAATCTCTTAGAAACCAGAGAGCATATCTAACTGACAATCTGTTAGAAACCAGAGAGCATATCTAACTGACAATCTGTTAGAAACCAGAGAGCATATCTAACTGACAATCTCTTAGAAACCAGAGAGCATATCTAACTGACAATCTCTTAGAAACCAGAGAGCATATCTAACTGACAATCTGTTAGAAACCAGAGAGCATATCTAACTGACAATCTCTTAGAAACCAGATCTAACTGACAATCTCTTAGAAACCAGAGAGCATATTGAACTGACAATCTGTTAGAAACAAATAGAAACTATTGGAACAAAGCCTTAAATATAACTGATATTGGCACAAGATGGAGGGGACGTTGGAACTAACTTTCCCTCCGTCTAACTAACAAAATTACAGTTAATCCGTATGTCTGCATATTTCAAGACATGTCATGTGAGGGGGCAGTGAAATCAAATCAAATGTTATTTTATTTGTCACATACACATGGTTAGCAGATGTTAATGCGAGTGTAGCGAAATGCTTGTGCTTCTAGTTCCGACCATGCAGTAGTATCTAACAAGTAATCTAACAATTTCACAACAACTACCTTATACACACAAGAGTAAAGGAATGAATACGAGTATGTACATATAAATATATGGATGAGCGATGGCTGACCGGCATAGGCAAGATGCAGTAGATGGTATGGAGTACAGTATATACACATATATATATATATGAGATGAGTAATGTAGGATATGTAAACATTATATAAATGGCATTGTTTAAAGTGGCTTGTGATACATTATTTCATCCAATTATAATTATTAAAGTGGCTAGAGATTTGAGATACCTGATGGGAAGAAACTCTTCTCATCAATTATCTTGAAAAAATGTATACTTAAAAACAGGAAATCAAACAGTCCTCCATCGTTAAGACAATGGAAAAATCACATGCTTCATTATGTAAATATTGAAAGAGCGTGGGCGACGGAGAGGAACAAAATGGTGAGTAGTGCACCTGAGATAGGGGTGAGAACAGGTGGGTCTGGGCAGGAGTGATGTTGTTGATGTTTGTGTCTCTGAGATAGGGGTGAGAACAGGTGGGTCTGGGCAGGAGTGATGTTGTTGATGTTTGTGTCTCTGAGATAGGGGTGAGAACAGGTGGGTCTGGGCAAGAGTGATGTTGTTGATGTTTGTGTCTCTGAGATAGGGGGTGAGAACAGGTGGGTCTGGGCAGGAGTGATGTTGTTGATGTTTGTGTCTCTGAGATAGGGGTGAGAACAGGTGGGTCTGGGCAGGAGTGATGTTGATGATGTTTGTGTCTCTGAGATAGGGGGTGAGAACAGGTGGGTCTGGGCAGGAGTGATGTTTATGTTTGTGTGCATCTGTATGTTGTGTTTTGTATGTGTACAGTATGTTTTTTTGTTTGTTCTAAAGCTGCAGTTTTCTTCAGTTATTTTGTTGAGAGATGAAGAGCGACAGAGGGAGAAAGATAGAAACAGAGAGAGAGAGAGAGATAAATTGAGACCAAGAACAGAGGGATCCCCAGCATCCTCTCTCCTTGCTAGTAGACATGGTATCTGTGCCTAGTCTCCTCACGACCACTGGCGTTTCTGGGGGGGGGCCAGTGCCCCCTGTGACAACAATTTTGGACCCTCTTGTGGCCCCCCTAAATGTGGAGTATGAAATAATTTTTGCATAACTAATTTTTGCTATCGTTCTTTTTTTACATCCGTTATTAGACAGTGGCAACGCGGAACACTAATTAAACCCACACATTTACTAGAGGGACATGGTCTTTTGCCTACTAATGCCTGCAATGAAGTGACGAAAACAATATGACAACAACAACGTCTAATGTAACTGGCCCCTCTAACAGTACAACTGGCCACAGCTTGGCCCCCCCCAGTTGAAAGGGTCTAGAACCTCCACTGCTCACGACACGTTCCATCCCCATCTGACCCTCACTAGATGACACTCCTATCCACAGGAGACAGCGGGCCATTTGTGGGCCCACACTTTAGATCCATATCAGTATCTGTGGCACTGGTGTGACCGGCTACTAAGACCACAACTAGTGCAGTACTTTTTGTTACGTTAGTCTAATTCTAAACTTGATTCTATAAAACAATTTCCTCATCAATCTACACACAATAACCCATAATGACGAAGTGAATTAGCCGATTTATACAAAATACATATGAAACAGAAATATCTTATTTACATAAGTATTCAGACCCTTTGCTATGAGACTCAAAATTGAGCTCAGGCGCATCCTGTTTCCATTGATCATCCTTAAATTGTTTATACAAATTGATTGGCGCTCAGGACCTCAGACTGGGGGTGAAGGTTCAACTTCCAACAGGACAACAAACCCTAAGCACACAGCCATGACAATGCAGGAGTGGCTTTAGGACACATTTCTGAATGTCCTTGAGTGGCCCAGCCACCACTCTTCAGTAAAGGCACATGACAGCCCGCTTGGAGTTTGTCAAAATCCACCTAAAGGACTCACAGACCACGAGAAACAAGATTCTCTGGTCTGATGAAACCAACATTGAACTCTTTGGCCTGAATGCCAAGCGTCACGTCTAGAGGAAACCTGGCACCATCCCTACGGTGAAGCATGGTGGTGGCAGCATCACGCTGTTGGGATGTTTTTCAGCGGCAGGGACTGGGAGACTAGTCAGGATAAAGCAAAGATGATCGGAGCAAAGTACAGAGAGATCCTTGATGAAAACCTGCTCCAGAGCGCTCAGGACCCGGGACTGGGGGGCGAAGGTTCACCTTCCAACAGGACAACAAACCCTAAGCACACAGCCAAGACAACGCAGGAGTGGCTTCGGGACACATTTCTGAATGTCCTTGAGTGGCCCAGCCATGACTGATGAATATATTGACAACACATCTATTAATCTGTTTTCTTTTTTCAAATTACAACAGCTAGTCCAAACAGGGGTTCCTGAACTGTGCACGTGCACCATGTCGATTTCTTTGTGCACATGCACTGTTCATGACTCAAACTTTTCACTCCCCTCTTGTTGGCGGAGAGAACATTTTGCAGGTTTAAAGCTTGTTTTCTGCAATCCCATACATTTTACCATGGGATGGAGACTTTGTTTAGCCATTTTAAAGCTTACTTCCTGCAATTCTACAAATGTTGTCTCGTCATATGGTGCAGAGAAGATTGTGCCGTTTTTAAAGCAAATTTGCTGCAATTCTAGACATTTAGCTTACGTCTTACGTGTGTTCTATGTGATATCTAAGAATCAATGGGCTTAAAAACGTTAGCTGACATGGCCTTGTTGATCAACTGTCATGTCTCTACGTTCTGGAATGACTGACACGACACGACAAGAGAAGAAAATGGCTGATGCACTACCACATGTTCATTCTACTATTACGACTTTCAGGAGCAAGTTGAAAGTCGGACTGAGTTTTTTTTTAAAACAAAAATGTTTGCCCGTCTCTCAGGTACAACTGGTCTATGCCAAAGACCTGTCTTAAGTGTCTCTCAGCTGGCTGCAAAGACAGACACACACCAACCCAACACCTACACAGGAGTTCTGTTGGAGATTTTTACTAATTAGGCGTAAAGTGTGATAGTCTCTGTCTGGATGTTAGCCACCTGTACAGCTCCGTGTGTCTGTGTCTCTCTCTCTCTCTCTCTCAGTGTTAGCCACACATACTAACAGCTCCCCTGTAATGCTAACACTAGGAAGCTCTGAACCAATGTACTGTATAACCCCCTGTCTCCAGCAGCCACAGCAGCTGTTTGCCTCTTGAATTATTCCCAGCTTGTGTTTCTGATATCAGGGAGCTGCCGACTCCTATGAGGTTTTTCAGCCCGCCCTCTCTAAAACCTCAAAGCATATCCTCCTCCTCCTCAGAATGTTCCAACCAATTGACATTTTTGTTTGCATGGGCTGTAACACTGACACCTGGGAAGTATTCGCTAGGAACAAAATGATAGCAAACGGAACAAACGTTTTTCTACATTTTGCTACGGATAATGAATACACCCCAGCACAGCCAAGGGCAGCTCTTAGTGTGTACAGCCTTGTTTTTTGGCTATTGCTGAGTTCTAGGCTTGGGCGATATGTCGTTTATACAGTATACCGGGGTATTTCGAAAAACCGACGGTATGATTTTGGTTTGCTAACTTGCTAGCTAAGTGGCTAGATGTCAAGATCAAGCTTCTTGGTTACATTCAATCCCCTCCTGGATCAACATTCCTGTTGCCTAAATGTATTATGTTTTTATAGCGCCCCCTTGTGTGCACTTCCGGTAAAACCGTATACCCCGGTATGTTACAGAAACAGTATGAAAATCTGGATATGGCCCAACCCTACTGAGTTACCATGTCATTCAGACTTTGTGTCGTGTATTTCTAGATTACAGTATCATTCAATCATTAAAGTTGTAGAAATGTAAGGGCCTCCCGAGTGGTGCAGTGGTCTAAGGCACTGCATCACAGTGCCACTAGAGATTCTGGGGTCGAGTCCAGGCTCTGTCGCAGCCGGCCGTGACCGGGAGACCCATTGGGCGGCGCACAATTGGCCCAGCGTCGTCCGGGTTAGGGCACGGTTTGGCCGGGCAGGGATGTCCTTGTCCCATCGCGCACTAGCGACCCCTGTGGCTGGCTGGGAACAGTGCACGTTGACACGGTCGCCAGGTGTACAGTGTTTTCTCTCCGACACATTGGTGCGGCTGGCTTCCGGGTTAAGCGGGCAGTGTGTCAAATAGCAGTGAGGCTTGGTTGTGTCATGTTTCGGAGGACACACGGCTCTCCCAAGTCCGTACGGGAGTTGCAGCGATGGGACAAGACTGTAACCACCAATTGGATACCACAAAATTGGGGAGAAAAAAGGGGTAAAAAAGTATAGATTAAAATGCGGTATAACCGTTATATTTTGTAGACAAAACAAACTATTGATGTACAATTGTACGGTTTGGCTTTAAGACTCTTAATACTCCGTGTCTCTGTTTTCTTGCAGTGTTGTAGCGGGCCATTTCTGTCTGAATATTAACCTGCGGTTAAGTATGTAGCCTGGGTTCCCAGGAGCAGTACATACAGAACATTAGCTAGGCTAACACCTACATTAGCTAGGCTAACACCTACATTAGCTAGGCTAACACCTACTGTTTAACAGCAACAGCCCTTCCTCTAACCCTAGCCCTTAAGCTACTGTTCAGTACCACCACAAAAATAGAGCTACTGGATTTCTTTCTCAGGAGACCATCAGCAAAATAAAGAACAGAACAGTGAAAGAGGAACAGACTAGAGCTGTGTGCCAATTCTTCACCCTTTTCCAGCGGTGTTCACTTGCACACTCCTCGTCATTGATTTAAAAGCATAGAATTCCACACTTGAGGAGAGGAACCAAATAATCAGTCATCTTAAAGGCTTTGTATCTTCTCGTTTCAAATAATGCTCTTTACTACGCTTTAGGCCAATAGCATCACAGTCAGTCATCGGTAAAAGACATTCATGGAATAAACGAGTGAAAATCATAAATCATAAAATCATCAAATCTACAATCCCCAAATGATCTCTCTGCAGAATGAGTTTGTCACTCGAGCGAGGCATTTGTCATGGTTCTGCTCTACCTCTTGTTCCTAATGTTGTGATGGATTACATTATTGATGTTTGTCTTGCTGGGTGGAGTTTTGGGCGTCTAATGTAGGCTTCATTCTCCTCAGGCTTTTTAGAGCTAGGCTACTTCTATATCTCTCTCTCTCTCTCTCTCTCTCTCTCTCTCTCTCTCTCTCTCTCTCTCTCTCTCTCTCTCTCTCTCTCTCTCTCTCTCTCTCTCTCTCTCTCTCTCTCTCTCTCTCTCTCTCTCTCTCTCTCTCTCTCTCTCTCTCTCTCTCTGGTTAGTACATGCTATGAAAATCACAGTTTCTTTTGTTATGTGAAGTCACGTCCTTATGGACTGTACATATTCATTTATTTATATTCTCATCTAATTATTTTTTTTTTCCGGTGGAAATGTGAAGGTTCTGTCAACGGGTTCAGTCAAGTGCCACTGCTCCTGATGTTCCATTTGGGATCTTCTTCTTTTGTTTTCCCTGATCAAGTCACACCGTGTCCATCATTCCTACTAATCCTATATCTACCTGTCTATCCTCCAGAGAACCAGATCCCTCATGGGTTCCCCAACATAGACATGGGTCCCCAGCTGAAGGTGGTGGAGAAGACCCGGACGGCCACCATGCTGTGTGCTGCCAGCGGCAACCCTGACCCAGAGATCACCTGGTTTAAAGACTTCCTGCCTGTAGACATCAACAGCAGCAACGGACGAATCAAACAACTCCGCTCAGGTAAGAATGTCTATTCTCCATTCCTGCTTAGTAACAGACTTAATGAAGACCCATTCCTGCTTAGTAACAGACACTTAATGTAGACCCATTCCTGCTTAGTAACAGACACTTAATGAAGACCCATTCCTGCTTAGTAACAGACACTTAATGAAGACCCATTCCTGCTTAGTAACAGACTTAATGAAGACCCATTCCTGCTTAGTAACAGACACTTAATGAAGACCCATTCCTGCTTAGTAACAGACACTTAATGAAGACCCATTCCTGCTTAGTAACAGACACTTAATGAAGACCCATTCCTGCTTAGTAACAGACTTAATGAAGACCCATTCCTGCTTAGTAACAGACTTAATGAAGACCCATTCCTGCTTAGTAACAGACTTAATGAAGACCCATTCCTGCTTAGTAACAGACACTTAATGAATACCCATTCCTGCTTAGTAACAGACACTTAATGAAGACCCATTCCTGCTTAGTAACAGACTTAATGAAGACCCATTCCTGCTTAGTAACAGACTTAATGAAGACCCATTCCTGCTTAGTAACAGACTTAATGAAGACCCATTCCTGCTTAGTAACAGACACGGGATACAACTTTCCATCTTATAGTGTGTTTATCAGTGCTGCACAACATTCAGTGAAGGCCAATGTTCAACACTCAGTTCAGTATATATAAATGTAGCAGGTAGATCTTCTTTTCATTAGAAAACAGTACATATTGTAATATTTTTGGACTGCCCACACACAGTGCCAAATGGACCGTCTACAAACTCCACATACCAAAAATGCTCAAATGAATTAGGGGTCTCCAGCAGTGCAGAAAAATAAAATAATTGAAGTTGCCCTTTTTCATCAAGAGGGACTTAGCTGAGCCCTTCTGAATCATGAGGACGGCGGGGGGCACGGAGTAGAGAGCGTTAGGATGCACCCCAAACGGCACCCTAATAGGGCTCGGATTAAAAGATGTGCACTACAGAGTAAATAGTGTGCCCTTTAGCATCCTTAGAGGAGACAGTAATTTCAGCCCTGGAGTGCATCAGCCAAGATCCAGCCCTGGAGTGCATCGGCCAAGATCCAGCCCTGGAGTGCATCGGCCAAGATCCAGCCCTGGAGTGCATCGGCCAAGATCCAGCCCTGGAGTGCATCGGCCAAGATCCAGCCCTGGGAGAGAGGAATTACACAAACACTGTAGAAATAAATCGATGTGCCTCTCTCTGCTCTCTCTGTTCCCAAGGCTGGATAATAAATTGCTTTAGCCCTAACCCCAGATCAGATTGGGGAGAGGCCAACGTTAAGAAGATTAGATAAATAAACATCTTTAAGGGCTGACTCTGGGTCTGTCAGAACGTAGAGAGAGAGAACGATTAGTGGCTCTTGAGTTGCTCTTTAATTCTCCTCATTTAGAGGAGATTTTTCTGCATTCCAAATGCCAAGCTATTCCCTAATAAGTGCACTACTACCTATAGGGCTCTGGTCAAATGTAGTCCACTATGTAGGGTATAGGGTGCCATTTGGGATGCGACCGAAATCACAGAGGAGATGGCTTCCCAGACTTTCTGCTTTTCACCCCTTGCCTACATGTACATATTACCTCAATCGATCACCCCAACTACCTGGTACCCCAGTGCACTGACACAGTAGTGGTACTCCTTGTATATAGCCTCGTTATTGTTATTTTATTGTGTTATTTTACTGTGTTTAGTATCTTCTTTTGATCTATTTGTACATTTCTTACTTTTTAAGTACGTTGTTGGGGAAGGGCTCGTAACTAAGCATTCCACAGTAAAGAATGCACTTGTATTCATGTGACAAATAACATTTGATTTGATTTGAGGCGAGAGACCCTTTCTCTTCACAGAGTCCTGTTTTTCTGTCGGTCAGGCAGTCTGTGGCTCAGTCCCAAATTGCACCCTATTCCCTGCATAGTGCCCTACTTTTGGTCAAAAAAGTGGAAAGTGTTGATGAGTGGTAACACACACACACACACACACACACATTAACAAGCCTTGCTATCTCTAACCCTAGCCTTGACATCTGTAGCTATCTCCTGATCTGCATATCTGCTGTGTATTGGCCTTACTCTAACCCACCACTACCTGTCATTTAGGTAGCTTGCTAGCATGGCCTAGCGTTAACTCTACAAACTGTTACTGGTACCACTACATCACCCACACAACGGTTACATCTCTTCCTCTCGTCTAGCCTCTACGACCACTCTGCTGTAGATTTTCCTTGTTTTACTAAAAACCACGTTGAATTATTTCCTCTTAACGTCTAGACCTGCAGCTTATCTATTTAACCCTGTGTTACGTTCATTCATTTAGCCTTCTCTCCTCTCTTTCTGTCTCTTTTACTAACGCTCTCTCTCTCTCTCTCTCTCTCTCTCTCTCTCTCTCTCTCTCTCTCTCTCTCTCTCTCTCTCTTTCTCCAATCTCGTTTGCGTTCCAATTACCTTCAACTAGGTGGTACACCGATTAGAGGTAAGGCCGATGGGGAAATAAACATGTTAAGAAATGTCACTCCATCCCTCCGTCACTTCAACCTCAACCTCTGTCAGCCTCTCTCACCTCGTTCCACCTCTCCGTCTGTCCTGTCCACTCTACCCCTTACCACCACTTCCAATGTGTCCACACAGTCTTCACAATGTCCAGCCCATTCTCCGCTTTTTCTCTTAGTTAACTTCCTACGCTTTTACCAATCAGTTCATCGGAGGGGTCCTCTACTTCCAAATGAATGCATTGGGAAACACTGGACAAGGCAGACACAGGTTATAGCTACCTTGTGCATAAGCTTCTCCACACGTTCTCTGCCCCTAGCTGTAAGATAGTGGTGTCATTTTAATTACAGGCCAGTCTCTGCCCCTAGCTTTAGGATAGTGGTGTCATTTTAATTACAGGCCAGTCTTGCCCCTAGCTTTTGGAGAGTGGTGTCATTTTAATTACAGGCAAGTCTTGCCCCTAGCTTTAGGAGAGTGGTGTCATTTTAATTACAGGCCAGTCTCTGCCCCTAGCTTTAGGAGAGTGGTGTCATTTTAATTACAGGCCAGTCTCTGCCCCTAGCTTTAGGATAGTGGTGTCATTTTAATTACAGGCCAGTCTTGCCCCTAGCTTTTGGAGAGTGGTGTCATTTTAATTACAGGCAAGTCTTGCCCCTAGCTTTAGGAGAGTGGTGTCATTTTAATTACAGGCCAGTCTCTGCCCCTAGCTTTAGGAGAGTGGTGTCATTTTAATTACAGGCCAGTCTTGCCCCTAGCTTTAGGAGAGTGGTGTCATTTTAATTACAGGCCAGTCTTGCCCCTAGCTTTAGGAGAGTGGTGTTATTTTAATTACAGGCCAGTCTTGCCCCTAGCTTTAGGAGAGTGGTGTCATTGTAATTACAGGCCAGTCTTGCCCCTAGCTTTAGGAGAGTGGTGTTATTTTAATTACAGGCCAGTCTTGCCCCTAGCTTTAGGAGAGTGGTGTCATTGTAATTACAGGCCTTTCTCTGCCCCTCTAGGATATAGGCCTATCTTTGGTATCAGTGGACGACTTTGCCTGTATAAAATGTAAATGACTTGATTTGCACACAAGCACTACAGCCCTCTGATGGAAATGAAGGCTGTCTGATGATACATGTCTGATGGTAGCTGAATAGCACAGAACACGCGATGGATTTGAAGGATCACTGACGTTGTCATAACCTCCTATCAGTTGGTGGCACCAACACATACACACGCATACACACTTGTGTGTTTCTTTGGTTGATGCTGAACCTGTTTGGTACATTCATCCCATAATACATGGCTGCTGTCCAAAATGTGTGTCGTGACATTGTAATGCTCATTATTTTGTCACCATCCGCAACCTGTATGGTGTCTGGTGTTACATCAATTCTTACAGTATTATTCTATACATTATTACCTTGGGTTTAAACAGGGTATTTACATGGCTTGCTAGTACTAATCTGTGAAACAACAGTGGGTGGTTGGGTATGTTGTCACTCAGTTGACGTACCATAAAAGTATGGATATAAATATGTAGAGGCATATTTATTATTCTAACATGAAATTCAGGTAAGTCTGTCTGCTGCCACTGCTATTCTATTGCTGTGTTTGGTAATCCGCCTTCTCCTAAGGTGATGAGATACTGTAATTCAGCAGAACTGCCTCTCTCTGCCTTGGTCTTTCTCAACCACTTCTATTTCCTATTCAGCTGTGATGATGACCGTAGCCAGCTGTGTGTCTACTGACTATACTTATTCAGCTGGCTGAGATGATGACCGTAGCCAGCTGTGTGTCTACTGACTATACTTATTCAGCTGGCTGAGATGATGACTGTAGCCAGCTGTGTGTCTACTGACTATACTTATTCAGCTGGCTGAGATGATGACTGTAGCCAGCTGTGTGTCTACTCACTATACTTATTCAGCTGGCTGAGATGATGACTGTAGCCAGCTGTGTGTCTACTGACTATACTTATTCAGCTGGCTGAGATGATGACTGTTGCCAGCTGTGTGTCTACTGACTGCTACCTGGACTGTTACATGGACTGTTACCTGGGCTGTTACCTGGACTGTTACCTGGACTGTTACCTGGGCTGTTACCTGGGCTGTTACCTGGACTGTTACCTGGGCTGTTACCTGGACTGTTACCTGGGCTGTTACCTGGGCTGTTACCTGGACTGTTACCTGGACTGTTAACTGGGCTGTTAACTGGGCTGCTACCTGGACTGTTACCTGGACTGTTACCTGGACTGTTACCTGGACTGTTACCTGGGCTGTTACCTGGGCTGTTACCTGGGCTGTTACCTGGGCTGTTACCTGGGCTGTTACCTGGGCTGTTACCTGGACTGCTAACTGGGCTGCTAACTGGGCTGTTACCTGGACTGTTACCTGGGCTGTTACCTGGGCTGTTACCTGGGCTGTTACCTGGGCTGTTACCTGGACTGCTAACTGGGCTGTTACCTGGGCTGTTACCTGGACTGCTAACTGGGCTGCTAACTGGGCTGTTACCTGGACTGTTACCTGGACTGTTACCTGGGCTGTTACCTGGGCTGTTACCTGGGCTGTTACCTGGGCTGTTACCTGGGCTGTTACCTGGACTGTTACCTGGGCTGTTACCTGGACTGTTACCTGGGCTGTTACCTGGACTGTTACCTGGACTGTTAACTGGGCTGCTACCTGGACTGTTACCTGGACTGCTACCTGGGCTGTTACCTGGGCTGTTACCTGCGCTGTTACCTGGGCTTTTACCTGGGCTGTTACCTGGGCTGTTACCTGGACTGTTACCTGGACTGTTACCTGGGCTGTTACCTGGGCTGCTAACTGGGCTGTTACCTGGGCTTTTACCTGGGCTGTTACCTGGGCTGTTACCTGGACTGTTACCTGGACTGTTACCTGGGCTGTTACCTGGGCTGCTACCTGGACTGTTACCTGGACTGCTACCTGGGCTGTTACCTGGGCTGTTACCTGCGCTGTTACCTGGGCTTTTACCTGGGCTGTTACCTGGGCTGTTACCTGGACTGTTACCTGGACTGTTACCTGGGCTGTTACCTGGACTGCTACCTGGGCTGTTACCTGGGCTGTTACCTGCGCTGTTACCTGGGCTTTTACCTGGGCTGTTACCTGGGCTGTTACCTGGGCTGTTACCTGGACTGTTACCTGGGCTGTTACCTGGGCTGCTAACTGGGCTGCTAACTGGGCTGCTAACTGGGCTGTTACCTGGACTGTTACCTGGACTGTTACCTGGGCTGTTACCTGGGCTGTTACCTGGGCTGTTACCTGGACCGCTACCTGGGAAATATAGGCTTAACTGGACTCTAAGAGCGTGTGGAAGCATTAAAGTGGCACCATAGTCCACTGTATAACCTAGCCTTAAATACATCCTGATGGTCTTGCAGTCGTTTTAGAGTAGCTTAGCCTAGCTTACTGTTGCTAGCCTGGCGACCGTCGCCTGGGATGTAGCCTTAGCGACCGTTGCCTGGATATAAAGCCTAGCATGAGCCCTTTATGAACTTACTGTATTTTTGTCATGTCAGTTGTTTTCATAGGCAGAACTAGACATGAATATGACGTCTTGAGGTGATTAATTGACCTCTGAGTCATGGACTCGACAAGAGTGTCTCGCCAGCTGTTTTTCCTGACAGGGCCAGACAGAGAGAGTTAAATATGTTGATTTGTGGGACACAGCTCACAACGCTCTTAAACCAGCAAAATCAGCTAAATGCTGATGTGTCGTCGTAGGCAAATTGTTATATAACAACTAGCGCCCTATTCATAACACTTTATCATGCGTACCGTAGAGAGAGAGAGGTGTTTGACTGTGATGCTCTCTGTCAAGGCCCTGTAGAGATAATTCTTATGTTACTTCCTATGAAGTTAGGGAAAAACCTAAGGAAGTCTACAGAAGAGAAAGTACACTTAGTCGTACTAGATGGTAAATACATCTGTCTTAGTCATATGATGAAAAATAGATGGTCAGGAGTCGTTGATCTAAGGTTGTCAAACTGTTTAAGAATTAAGGTAATCTGAACCTTTTCTTTCTTCGGGTAAACCCCCTATCAGAAACCCTGTTATATTTAGTCGATGGTGTAGTCCTGAATAAACCCTATCAGAAACACTGTTAGATTTACTAGATGTTGTAGTCCTGAATAAACCCTATCAAAAACCCTGTTAGATTTACTAGATGTTGTGTAATCCTGAAATGGTCTATAATGAAAACAATAGCACATCTAAGGTTGTCAAACAATTTGAGAATGAAGGCAAAATTATTTTTCAATGCCCACACTAGCATAGTACTTAGAATACACTCCCAAGCCATTCCGTCACTCTGAGTATTATGTGGTAGAGCCATTGAGACAGAGCCCTTCTCTCTCCATGTCCCAGATGGTAAGTGTGTTGTTAACCCCTGCAGGAGCCCTACAGATTGAGAACAGTGAGGAGTCAGACCAGGGGAAATATGAGTGTGTTGCCATGAACAGCGCTGGAACACGCTACGCCGCCCCAGCCAATCTCTACGTGCGAGGTAAGATCCTGCCATTCATATGTCCCTTCGTTCATTGCTCCATCTCTTCATTGGTCTTTATGTCCTCATCTAAACAGCAATGTCATGTTTTTTTCTCTGAATAACTCACCATAACCACTTCCCACAGGAACTCTCTCTCTCTGTCTACCAGGTGCTGGCTCTGGCAAAACAGCTGCAGCCAAACCGTTTTCCACCTCCGTCTGTGAAAACATGCCAGGGCTTTTTATTTTGACACTGTCTGTTGAAGGTTATTAGTTCTCTCCTCTTCTCTCCTCTCATTTTACATTGACATTTTTATTCATTTAGCAGATACTCTTATCCAGAGAGACGTACAGTTAGTGCATTCATCTTAAGATAGCTAGATGGGACAACCACAAGTCATAGTAAGTACATTCCTCAATAAAGTAGCTATCAGCTATCAGCTATGTCAGAGCTGGTAGGGGGCTTTCTCCTCTCCCCTCCCCTCCTTTCTCCTCTCCTCTCCCCTCCCCTCCTTTCTCCTCCTCCCTCCCCTCCTTTCTCCTCTCTGGTTGAGCTGGTACAGAGCCTGGTGGTTCAGAGTGAGGCTATTTTCTTGTATTGTTGTTGTGAGTGTGTGAAGAGACTGACAATAACATGTGTGTGCTGAGGATATAGAGCAGGGTTAAGTCCAGGTCACAAGCCGCTGAGACTTTCTCAGGTACATGAAACGAAGAGGGAAATATGCTGCCATCTGTAATACTGGGAGTGTGAGAGGGAAGGAGAGAGATACCTTTGTATCACTGACTCTCTCTATGACTTGAACTTGTTCAACTCATGTAATTACACATAATACATGTAAAACAGACTAGATAGACATAATACATTTAAACCAGACTAGATAGACGTAATGCATTTAAACCAGACTAGATAGACATAATACATTTAAACCAGACTAGATAGGCGTAATACATTTAAACCAGACTAGATAAACATAATACATTTAAACCAGACTAGATAGGCGTAATACATTTAAACCAGACTAGATAGGCGTAATACATTTAAACCAGACTATATATACATAATACATTTAAACCAGACTAGATAGACATAATACATTTAAACCAGACTAGATAGGTGTAATACATTTAAACCAGACTAGATAAACATAATACATTTAAACCAGACTAGATAGGTGTAATACATTTAAACCAGACTAGATAGACATCATACATTTAAACCAGACTATATATACATAATACATTTAAACCAGACTAGATAGGCGTAATACATTTAAACCAGACTAGATAGGCGTAATACATTTAAACCAGACTAGATAGACATAATACATTTAAACCAGACTAGATAGACATAATACATTTAAACCAGACTAGATAAACATAATACATTTAAACCAGCCTAGATAGGCGTAATACATTTAAACCAGCCTAGATAGGCGTAATACATTTAAACCAGACTAGATAGACATCATACATTTAAACCAGACTATATATACATAATACATTTAAACCAGCCTAGATAGACATAATACATTTAAACCAGACTAGATAGACATAATACATTTAAACCAGACTAGATAGACATAATACATTTAAACCAGACTAGGTAGACATCATACATTTAAACCAGACTAGGTAGAGGTTTAAACCAGATTAGGTAGATATAGGTTTAAACCAGATTAGGTAGATTGAGGTTTAAACTAGACTAGGTAGGTAGAGGTTTAAACTAGGTAACAAACAAACAATAGAACTGAAAGTGCTAGAAAAGTGTTCTGTATGTATGTACACCCCAGCGTTCAAAGTTTGGGGTCACTTAGAAATGTCCTTGTTTTTGAAAGAAAAGCAAATTTATTTTCCATTAAAATAACATAAAATTAATCAGAAATACAGTGTAGACATTGTTAATGTTGTAAATGACTATTGTAGCTGGAAACGTCTGATTTGCAATGGAGTATCCCATCAGTCCTGTGTTCCAATGACACATTGTGTTAGCTAATTCAAGTTTATCATTTTAAAAGGCTAATTGATCATTAGAAAACCCTTTTGCAATTATGTTAGCACAGCTGAAAACTGTTGTTCTGGCCTTCTAGGCAGAGTTGCAAAGAAAAAGCCATGTCTCAGACTGGCCAATAAAAAGAAAAGATTAAGATGGGCAAAAGAACACAGACACTGGACAGAGGAACTCTGCCTAGAAGGCCAGCATCCCGGAGTTGCGGGTACTATTTAATGAAGCTGCCAGTTGAGGACTTGTGAGGCATCTTTTTCTCAAACTAGACACTCTAATGTACTTGTCCTCTTGCTCAGTTGTGCACCGGGGCCTCCCACTCCTCTTTCTATTCTGGTTAGAGCCAGTTTGTGAAGGGAATAGTACACAGTGTTGTACGAGATCTTCAGTTTCTTGGCAATTTCTCACATGGAATAGCCTTCATTTCTCAGAACAAGAATAGACTGACGAGTTTCAGAAGAAAGTCTTTGTTTCTGGCCATTTTTAGCCTGTAATCGAACCCACAAATTCTGATGCTCCAGATACTCAACAAGTCTAAAGAAGGCCAGTTTTATTGCTTCTTTAAATCAGCACAACAGTTTTCAGCTGTGCTAACATAATTGCAAAATGGTTTTCTAATGATCAATTAGCCTTTTAAAATGAAAAACTTGGATTAGCTAACACAATGTGCCATTGGAACACAGGAGTGATGGTTGCTGATAATGGGCCTCTGTACGCCTATGTAGATATTCCATTAAAAATCAGCCGTTTCCAGCTACAATAGTCATTTACAACATTAACAATGTCTACACTGTATTTCTGATCAATTTTATGTTATTTTAATGAAATTTCTTGGTGACCCCAAACTTTTGAACGCTAGTGTGTGTGTGTCTGTGTGTGTGTGTCTGTGTGTGTGTCTGTGTGTCTGTGTGTGTCATGGTTGGCCGACTCGAGCAGAGGTGTTTGTTTTTCCATCAAGGTAATTACAGTGCCTTCAGAAAGTATTCAAAATGGATTCAATAGATTGTTTTCTCTCCCATCTACACACAGTCCCTTATAATGACAAAGTCAAAACATGTTTTTGAAATGTTTACAAAAATGAAATACAGACATATCTAATTTACATAAGTATTCACACCCCTGAGTCAATACTTTGTAGAAGCACCTTTGGCAGCGATAACAGCTGAGAGTCTTTCTGGGTAAGTCTCTAAGCTTTCCACACCTTGATTCTGTAACATTTGGGCATTTATTCTTTACAAAATTCTTCAAGCTCTGTCAAATTGGTTTTTGATCATTGCTAGACAACTTTTTTTCTTGCCATAGATTTTCAACCAGATTTAAGTCAAAACTGTAACTCGGCCACTCAGGAACATTCACTGTCTTCTTGGTAAAGCAACTCCAGTGTAGATTTGGCCTTGTGTTTTGGGTTATTGTCCTGCTGAAAGGTGAATTAATCTCCCAGTGTCTGGTGGAAAGCAGACTGAACCAGGTTTTCCTCTAGTATTTTTCCTGTGCTTAGCTCCATTCTGTTTATTTTTTATCCTGAAAAACTCTCCAGTCCTTAACGATTACAAGCATAACATGATGCAGACACCATTATGCTTAAAAATATGGAGAGTGGTCCTCAGAGATGTGTTAAATGCTTTGCCACATTTGCAGTATTACCTTAGTGCCTTGTTGCTAACAGGATGCATGTTTAGGAATATTTCTTATTCTGTACAAGCTTCCTTCTTTTCACTCTGTCAATTAGGTTAGTATTGTGGAGGAACTACAATGTTGTTGATCCATCCTCAGTTTTCTCCTATCACAGCCATTAAACTTGAAGTCACCATTTACCTCATGGTGAAATCCCTGAGCGGTTTCCTTCCTCTCCGGGAGTCCTGTATCTTTGTAGTGACTGAGTGTATCGATACACCATCCAAATTGTAATTAATAACTTTACTATGCTCAAAGGGATATTCAATGTCTGTTATTTTATATATATTTTTTACCCATCTACCAATAGGTGCTGTTTGCGAGGCATTGGAAAACCTCCCTGGTCTTTGTGGTTGAATCTGTGTTTGAAATTCCCTGCTCGACTGAGGGACCTTACAGATAATTGCATGTGTGGGGTACAAAGATGAGGTAGTCATTACAAAATCATGTTAAACACTATTATTCAACACACAGTGAGTCCATGCAACGAATTATCTGACTTGTTAAGCACATTTTTTACTCCTGAACGTATTTAGGCTCGCCATGATGCTGAAATACTTATTGACTCAAGACATTTCAGCTTTTCAATCTTAATTCATTTTACAAAATTTCTGAAAAACATGAATCCACTTTGATATAATGGGGTATTGTGGGTAGGCCAAACATTCTCTATTGAATCCATTTTAAATGCAGGCTGTAAACACAACAAAATGTGGACCAAAGTCAAGCGGTGTGAATACATTCTGAAGGCTGTGTAGATACACCCTGGCACGGATCCAGCATGTCCTTCATGCTGTGTAGGAGGAGGTAGACTTGTGTTCTCACACGCACACACGCACACACACAATGACACTCTCTCTCCTCCTCTCTTTCCCTTCGTACCAACAGACAGACGGAGAGAGAGATAGATAGGAATCAATCCAAGGGTAACCTTTTAAAAGTGCACTAGTCTGGAATGCAGAACGACAGCCACAGTGTATTCACAATTTCTGTGTTACCATTGGGTTATAATGAGGAGGAGGATAAACAGAAGGTTACTGTTGGGTTATAATGAGGAGGAGGATAAACAGCTTACTGTTGGGTTATAATGAGGAGGAGGATAAACAGAAGGTTACCGTTGGGTTATAATGAGGAGGAGGATAAACAGAAGGTTACTGTTGGGTTATAATGAGGAGGAGGATAAACAGAAGGTTACTGTTGGGTTATAATGAGGAGGAGGATAAACAGAAGGTTACTGTTGGGTTATAATGAGGAGGAGGATAAACAGAAGGTTACTGTTGGGTTATAATGAGGAGGAGGATAAACAGAAGGTTACTGTTGGGTTATAATGAGGAGGAGGATAAACAGCTTACTGTTGGGTTATAATGAGGAGGAGGATAAACAGAAGGTTACTGTTGGGTTATAATGAGGAGGAGGATAAACAGCTTACTGTTGGGTTATAATGAGGAGGAGGATAAACAGAAGGTTACCGTTGGGTTATAATGAGGAGGAGGATAAACAGAAGGTTACTGTTGGGTTATAATGAGGAGGAGGATAAACAGAAGGTTACTGTTGGGTTATAATGAGGAGGAGGATAAACAGAAGGTTACTGTTGGGTTATAATGAGGAGGAGGATAAACAGAAGGTTACTGTTGGGTTATAATGAGGAGGAGGATAAACAGAAGGTTACTGTTGGGTTATAATGAGGAGGAGGATAAACAGCTTACTGTTGGGTTATAATGAGGAGGAGGATAAACAGAAGGTTACTGTTGGGTTATAATGAGGAGGAGGATAAACAGCTTACTGTTGGGTTATAATGAGGAGGAGGATAAACAGAAGGTTACCGTTGGGTTATAATGAGGAGGAGGATAAACAGAAGGTTACTGTTGGGTTATAATGAGGAGGAGGATAAACAGAAGGTTACTGTTGGGTTATAATGAGGAGGAGGATAAACAGAAGGTTACTGTTGGGTTATAATGAGGAGGAGGATAAACAGAAGGTTACTGTTGGGTTATAATGAGGAGGAGGATAAACAGAAGGTTACTGTTGGGTTATAATGAGGAGGAGGATAAACAGAAGGTTACTGTTGGGTTATAATGAGGAGGAGGATAAACAGCTTACTGTTGGGTTATAATGAGGAGGAGGATAAACAGAAGGTTACTGTTGGGTTATAATGAGGAGGAGGATAAACAGAAGGTTACCGTTGGGTTATAATGAGGAGGAGGATAAACAGAAGGTTACTGTTGGGTTATAATGAGGAGGAGGATAAACAGAAGGTTACCGTTGGGTTATAATGAGGAGGAGGATAAACAGAAGGTTACTGTTGGGTTATAATGAGGAGGAGGATAAACAGAAGGTTACTGTTGGGTTATAATGAGGAGGAGGATAAACAGAAGGTTACTGTTGGGTTATAATGAGGAGGAGGATAAACAGGTTACTGTTGGGTTATAATGAGGAGGAGGATAAACAGGTTACTGTTGGGTTATAATGAGGAGGAGGATAAACAGAAGGTTACTGTTGGGTTATAATGAGGAGGAGGATAAACAGAAGGTTGCGTAATCTGTAGACTAGAGACTGTGTGCGTGTGTGTCTGTGTGTGTGTTTGTGTTGTTTTGTCCCCCAGGAAATTTAAAGTGAGAGTAAAAGGCTTTCAGAGGCTTGTAATGTGTTGTCTAAACCTAACCCGCAGACACATAACTTGCTTTCTGATTAAGAAAGTTCTGGTATAATTTGCACTGTGGAAACCAAATGGTACAGTCGCTGTTAGTATACAGACATGCTAAAAGCCTTAAATCATCTGCTCTGCTTCCATGACACTGATGTACATCCATCCCGTTTCAATGTGAGTTGTCTTTTCTACCATCTGAAAGAAAAGTTTGATGTTGTTCCTACCCTTTCAATCCCTCTTCATCCAACCTCTCTTTATCCAACCCCTCTGTATCTAACCCCTCTATATCCAACCCCTCTGTATCCAACCCCTCTGTATCCAACCCCTCTTCATCCAACCCCTCTTCATCCAACCCCTCTTCATCCAACCCCTCTGTATCCAACCCCTCTGTATCCAACCCCTCTGTATCCAACCCCTCTTTATCCAACCCCTCTTTATCCAACCCCTCTTCATCCAACCCCTCTTCATCCAACCCCTCTTCATCCAACCCCTCTGTATCCAACCCCTCTGTATCCAACCCCTCTGTATCCAACCCCTCTGTATCCAACCCCTCTTCATCCAACCCCTCTGTATCCAACCCCTCTGTATCCAACCCTCTTTATCCAACCCCTCTTCATCCAACCCCTCTTCATCCAACCCCTCCTTTCAGGTGGGTATTAACAACAAAACACTCTTGTCAGGACATTTCAGAGTTAGTGGAGAATGATGTCCTCATATTTCTGTGTGGGTGTAGAATGGAGGGAGGGGGAGATCAGGCTCCTCCTCCCTTCTGTCTGTGTAGCAATGTATTGTATTCCTCTTCTTCATCCATCCATTACGTGTCTGAAGAAAGACTCCATCACAGTGGAGGGTCCCACTCAGTGTGTCTGTGTGTGTGTTTGTTTGTGCGTTGTGTGTTGTGTGTGTGTGTGTGTGACCGCAACTCGTTTGTCAAGTGTTTATCTGGTAACAGATGGCTGTCTCCACTCCTTCATTCCAACATGGGACCTGTCAACCTGTCACACAGGATAGAGTGGCCTAGCACCGTACCCCTCTCCTTTACCCAATGTCTTTTTATGCTGTTGTCTTTCTGTCTCTGTTTCTCTCTCTCTCTCTCTCTCTCTCTCTCTCTCTCTCTCTCTCTCTCTCTCTCTCTCTCTCTCTATCCCTCTCTGTGGTTATGTGTACTGTTCTGAACAGTTACAGGCACTAAGAAGTTAGTTTAAAAGTACTCAGGTTTTTGTGACAACCCCTTGCTAGGAAATTATGTGGTGTTGTACCTCTTCCTCACATTGCTGCAGTTTATCAGACAATAGCGCGGTTCAACCTAACTTGTTAGTCAGACAATACTGCGGTTCAACCTAACTTGTTAGTCAGACAATAGCGCGGTTCAACCTAACTTGTTAGTCAGACAATAGCGCGGTTCAACCTAACTTGTCTATTTGTTTCTGTCCAGTTACTTCCATTGCATTGTACTGTGTATGGATAAGCTCAGAAGACACCTGTCTGTTTAACTACTGTATGTTGTCATCCTCTCCATGCTGTATTTCTCTCCTGTGTCTTTTCTCCATTCCACTGCGTTCCTCCTCCATCACAACGTATCATTCCTGCTAACTCACAGATCAGCGGGGAGGTTGGTTCCATTTCACTTCTAACCCCTCTACTACTGCCCCTGACCCCTGACCCCAACTCTCAAAGGCACCCTCGGATCAATGTTACATCCCCACCCAACCTCAATCCCTCTCCAGCTTCTGCTATGTTGTCTCCCTGCAGCCCTCACTATTCTAAACCTATTATCAGGTTGCTGGTATACATCCCTAGCCTGAGTTGTGCCAGTTGTTCTTTCTCCAATACCCAGTCCTGTCAACCTGTCCTGTCAACCTGTCCTGTCAACCTGTCCTTGTCTAACCCTGTCTTCCTCTCCTGCCTGTCCCTTGACTTGCACCCAGCTGGTCTTGTTCAGCCTGTCCCTTGACTTACACCCACCTGGTCTTGTTCAGCCTGTCCCTTGACTTGCACCCAGCTGGTCTTGTTCCGCCTGTCCCTTGACTTGCACCCAGCTGGTCTTGTTCAGCCTGTCCCTTGACTTGCACCCACCTGGTCTTGTTCAGCCTGTCCCTTGACTTGCACCCAGCTGGTCTTGTTCAGCCTGTGTAATTCATTGCTACTGTTCAGTATATAGCACATGGTTTACTGTGTACCACAAATCCTCCCATTGCTCTCTCTCTTCACACCAAATGTCATATTCACTACTAGATAAAGCAGGGTTACCTGCTGCTACAGGTATTCATTCTCTACCTCCACTCTCTATCCTCCTGAATCAGTTTGGGTATTCAGGTGGTGTTAGGTACCATAGGTTCTGTCAGGTATTGAGACAGTCAGCCGGTGACACGGCTACCTCCCGCTGAGGTACATGGGTATCAGGCAGGACAAAGCGGATCACAAGGGATTATGTGTGTTTCAGACACACTGTACTACGGAGCCCAGCCAGACTTCACTGCCCCCTTCTATCCATCCTTCCTTTTCCTCTCTCCATCGCTCTCTGACTCGTTCTCATCCTGTCTTTACCTGACTGGAGGACCTGATAGATAGTCTTATAGAGATGAGAATAGATGGGATGTGTCTCAAATGGCACCTCATAAGGCTCTGGTCAAAAGTAGTGCACTATGTAGGGAATAGGGTGCCATTTGAGGCCCTATATCTACAATTTCAATCAGCCCTAGAGGACAAACAAGACCCTATATCTATAGTCTCAATCAGCCCTAGAGGACAAACAAGACCCTATATCTACAGTCTCAATCAGCCCTTTGTCAGACAGTCATTCAGATCCAAGGCCCTGGGGTTTTATGTGTTAACCAGGGGAGAACGACTGCCCCGTCTCATTGAAGCTCTGAAGTTCAAGGCCAACCGGTGTACTGCAGGCTGTTGTATTCAGAAATCAGGATCCCCATTATAGTCAATGGGAAAATGGCAGTCCGCATGGTCAATATTCGTGTAAAAAAATTAACTTTTCGAAGACAATCATGGAACCAATCATTGCTTCTATTATACCAGATGTAAGTGCTGATTATTTTTAAATCGAACACAGAAGAAGGAATATAATTGAGTTGCTAATGGCTGTCCGCAGTGCCCTGGTCGGCCTTCATCTTGAGTTATTCAATGAGATGGGGGAAGGGGGCAGTCGTATTCCCCCGGTCGTTTTCCCATGGTCGTATTCCCCTGGTCGTATTCCCCTGGTCGTTTTCCCCTGGTCGTATTCCCCTGGTCGTTTTCCCCTGGTCGTATTCCCCCGGTCGTTTTCCCATGGTCGTATTCCCCTGGTCGTATTCCCCTGGTCGTTTTCCCATGGTCGTATTCCCCCGGTCGTTTTCCCATGGTCGTATTCCCCTGGTCGTTTTCCCCTGGTCGTATTCCCCCGGTCGTATTCCCCTGGTCGTATTCCCCTGGTCGCAAAAATGCACTATTGAGACTTTACATAAGATTGAATAATACGACGTCATCGACGGATTTGTCCATTTCTATATACAGTTTCTGGTTCTTAAAAGGATCCTGTTAAAGAGGAAACACACAGCCCTGTCTACCACTTAGACATCACATGGACCTCATGTTAGACACACAGCCCTGTCTACCACATCACATGGACCTCATGTTCAACAGAGACTGGGGTACAAGGCCCTATATATGGCTGGGCGATATATCAAATTAATTTGATTAATTTGAATGTATGTTTTTGCACGATATTCCAAATGCCTGTATCGCAGAGAATTAAGTTTATTTTGTATTTTTTGTTTTTATGAGTGTTTATGTCCGCTTATTCTGATGTTGTCTTCTTAGTCTCATCTCTTTCGCTCTTTGTGCAAAGCTGTCATCAAGGCAAAGGGTAGCTACTTCGAAGAATCTAAAATATAAAAAATAAACTTTTTGGGTTACTACATGGTTCCATATGTGTTTTTCGTAGTGTTGATGTCTTCACAATTATTATACAATGTAGAAAATAGTTTTAAAAAAAACAAAGAAACAAAGGGTCTGTTCAAACTTTTGACTGGTACTGTATGCCGTGAATCGCCCATAGATTTAAAAGAATGGAGAAATGAGTTTTAGGCCATATCGCCCAGCCTTACGCCCTTTAGCTATAGTTTCAATCAGCGCTTTGTCAGACATTCAGTGATTCTGGTTTACTAAAAATAGACCCGCTCAATCAGCTCCTTGTCAGACAATGAGAATACCAAGGCCTTGGTTTGTCAGACATTGAGAATACATATCCATGGCCTTGGTTTTTACTTGTATCTCAGCCGTGACTCACTCAAATTATAAGAAACAGGAATATATTGACAAGGTCTTTGAATTGAATACAAATTCAACAGACACCATTTATCAGCTCATAAGAATATATATATATATATATATATATATATATATATAGTTTTTTTAGTTTTCAGGGGCATTGCTATTTTAACAGTTCGCATTGCCTCAACAGATTTAGGCTTGCCTCCCAAATGGCTCTACATAGTGCACTTCTTCTGACTAGAGCCCCGACTAGAGCCCCGACTAGAACCCTGACCAGAACACTGACCAGAATACTGACTAGAGCCCTGACCAGAATACTGACTAGAGCCCTGACCAGAACACTGACCAGAATACTGACTAGATCCCTGACTAGAGCCCTGGCCAGAACACTGACCAGAATACTGACTAGATCCCTGACCAGAACACTGACTAGATCCCTGACCAGAACACTGACTAGAGCCCTGACCAGAACACTGACTAGAGCCCTGACCAGAACACTGACTAGAACCCTGACCAGAACACTGACCAAAATACTGACTAGAGCCCTGACAGAATACTGACTAGAGCCCTGACCAGAACACTGACTAGAGCCCTGACCAGAACACTGACCAGAATACTGACTAGAGCCCTGACCAGAACACTGACCAGAATGCTGACTAGAGCCCTGACCAGAACACTGACTAGAGCCCTGACCAGAACACTGACCAGAATACTGACCAGAATACTGACCAGAACACTGACCAGAATACTGACTAGAGCCCTGACCAGAACACTGACTAGAGCCCTGACCAGAACACTGACCAGAATACTGACTAGAGCCCTGACCAGAACACTGACCAGAATGCTGACTAGAGCCCTGACCAGAACACTGACTAGAGCCCTGACCAGAACACTGACTAGAGCCCTGACCAGAACACTGACTAGAGCCCTGACCAGAACACTGACTAGAGCCCTGACCAGAACACTGACTAGAGCCCTGATCAGAACATTGACTAGAGCCCTGATCAGAACATTGACTAGAGCCCTGATCAGAACATTGACTAGAGTCCTGACCAGAACACTGACCAGAGCCCTGTTCAGAACACTGACTAGAGCCCTGTTCAGAACACTGACTAGAGCCCTGTTCAGAACACTGACTAGAGCCCTGTTCAGAACACTGACTAGAACCCTGACCAGAACCCTGACCAGAACACTGACCAGAACACTGACTAGAGCCCTGACTAGAGCCCTGACGAGAGCCCTGACCAGAACACTGAGCAGAACTCTGACCAGAACACTGACCAGAGCCCTGGCTAGAGCCCTGACTAGAGCCCTGACCAGAACTCTGACCAGAACACTGACCAGAGCCCTGGCTAGAGCCCTGACTAGAGCCCTGACCAGAACACTGACTAGAGCCCTGTTCAGAACACTGACTAGAGCCCTGTTCAGAACACTGACTAGAACCCTGACCAGAACACTGACTAGATTCCTGACCAGAACACTGACCAGAACACTGACTAGAGCCCTGACCAGAACACTGAGCAGAACTCTGACCAGAACACTGACCAGAGCCCTGGCTAGAGCCCTGACCAGAACTCTGACCAGAACTCTGACCAGAGCCCTGACTAGAGCCCTGACCAGAACACTGACTAGAGCCCTGACCAGATCATTGGTCAAAAGTAGTGCACTATACAGTGCATTCGGAAAGTATTCAGATTCCTTGACTTTTTCCACATTTGGTTACGTTACAGCCTTATTCTAAAATTGATTAAATCGTTTTTTCCCCCTCATAAATCTACACACAATACCCCATAATGACAAAGCAAAAACAGTTTTTTTGCAAATGTATAAAAAAAAAAACTTCAATATAACATTTACATAAGTATACAGACTCTTTAATCAGTACTTTGTTGAAGCACTCTTGGCAGCGATTACAGCCTCGAGTCTTCTTGGGTATGACGCCACACGCTTGGAACACCTGTATTTGGGGAGTTTCTCCCATTCTTCTCTGCAGATCCTCTCAGGCTCTGTCAGGTTGGATGGGCAGCATCGCTCAATACTAACTGGTCTGTATATTAATACTAACTGGTCTGTATATTAATACTAACTGGTCTGTATATTAATACTAACTGGTCTGTATATTAATACTAACTGGTCTGTATATTAATACTAACTGGTCTGTATATTAATACTAACTGGTCTATATATTAATACTAACTGGTCTGTATATTAATACTAACTGGTCTGTATATTAATACTAACTGGTCTGTATATTAATACTAACTGGTCTGTATATTAATACTAACTAGTATTAATATACAGACCAGTTAGTATATAGACCAGTGGGGCGCTAGCGGGCTCGTCCCGACACTACCAGGGAAAATGTAAAGCGCCAAATTCAAAATCCCAAAGTTGAATTATTAAACATCCACCAATATACAAGTGTTCCATACTCATCAAAAGCTCTGTTTCTTGGCAATATCACAGCGTTGTCAGATTTCAAAAAGGCTTTACGGCGAAAGCAGCACATTTCATTGTTTGAGGCTAGCACCTCACATATTTTTCCAATAGCCATGTATCGATTAGCCATCATGGCACACACATAACACATTTCACAGCGAAAACAAATCAATTACCTGTTGAAGAACTTCTGCTGAGGTCATCCTAAGTGTCCAACGAAGACAATCCATGGTTCTTTTGTTAGAAAAAGTAACGTATTTTATCCATAAATCCTCCATTTGGTTTGCGCGTTATAATCAGAAACGACAGCCTCCACTAGTCCATTGAAACGCGGCGCGAACTCATTCATCTTATACCTATAAAATCATCTTATACCTATAAAATTGTCCAAGAACAATCAAACATCGTTTTAAATGTATCCTTAGGAACACTTTTACGTATATTTACTATTATAAATCAGCCGGAATATAAACTGATCGATAACGACGGTAAAAAAGAAACTGCGTGACTTCTCGTGCGCGCGCGCTGGGTACTGTTGTCATCAAGAGGGGACTCACTTGTTTCGTCATTTTCTCTCGTCTAATTCATCCAAAATGGAAGAAATACACCATCTCGAGGCTGTTGACATCATAAGGAAGCGACGTGTACTGCATTCATATGCCCTTATATGGTCATTTTCAATAGGGAGGGGTTCCCAAATGAGCAATGTGTCAAAATCACTTTTTCCAGGACAGAAATTCCTCGGGGCTCTGTTTCACTCAGAGACAAGTTTTGGAAAATTCAGAGTGTTTCCTATCCATTGGTACTATATATGCATATCCTATTTTCTGGGCCTGAATGGGAGGCATTTTACTTTGGGCACGCCAGGCTCTCCAAAACGGTCACCTCATGCACTGCTCCCAAAGAAGTTAATATATAGACCAGTTAGTATTAATATACAGACCAGTTAGTATTAATATACAGACCAGTTAGTATTAATATACAGACCAGTTAGTATTAATATATAGACCAGTTAGTATTAATATACAGACCAGTTAGTATTAATACACAGACCAGTTAGTATTAATACACAGACCAGTTAGTATTAATATACAGACCAGTTAGTATTAATATACAGACCAGTTAGTATTAATATACAGACCAGTTAGTATTAATATACAGACCAGTTAGTATTAATATATAGACCAGTTAGTATTAATATACAGACAGACCAGTTAGTATTAATATACAGACCAGTTAGGGTTAATATACAGACCAGTTAGTATTAATATACAGACCAGTTAGGGTTAATATACAGACCAGTTAGTATTAATATACAGACCAGTTAGTATTAATATACAGACCAGTTAGTATTAATATATAGACCAGTTAGTATTAATACAGACCAGTTAGTATTAATATACAGACCAGGTAGTATTAATATACAGACAGACCAGTTAGTATTAATATACAGACAGACCAGTTAGTATTAATATACAGACAGACCAGTTAGTATTAATATACAGACAGACCAGTTAGTATTAATATACAGACCAGTTAGTATTAATATATAGACCAGTTAGTATTAATATACAGACCAGTTAGTATTAATATACAGACCGGTTAGTATTAATATACAGACCGGTTAGTATTAATATACAGACCGACCAGTTAGTATTAATATACAGACCGACCAGTTAGTATTAATATACAGACCAGTTAGTATTAATATATAGACCAGTTAGTATTAATGTACAGACCCGTTAGTATTAATATACAGACCAGTTAGTATTAATATACAGACCAGTTAGTATTAATATACAGACCAGTTAGTATTAATATACAGACCAGGTAGTATTAAGTGTGTCTGTAACCGAGTTCGTAAAAGGAGGAGAAGAAGAGAAAAAAGAAATGTCACATTTGAAAATCCATTTTGGTGCAAGAAAAGCAATTACCGAGCATGGGTAGTATTCTCCTGGGGAGACAGGGAGACGCACGGTCTGTGTGGCTGTGTGGCTGTGTGGCTGTGTGGCTGTGGCTGTGTGTGTGTGTGTGTGGAAAGTAAAGCACATTAGGGGAAACAAGCCGTAACTGACATAGTCTAGTAGTCAGGGTAGTCATTAGTTATACATTATAACTACTGGTATAGGCTAGTAGTCAGGGTAGTCATTAGTTATACATTATAACTACTGGTATAGGCTAGTAGTCAGGGTAGTCATTAGTTATACATTATAACTACTGGTATAGGCTAGTAGTCAGGGTAGTCATTAGTTATACATTATAACTACTGGTATAGGCTAGTAGTCAGGGTAGTCATTAGTTATACATTATAACTACTGGTATAGTCTAGTAGTCAGGGTAGTCATTAGTTATACATTATAACTACTGGTATAGTCTAGTAGTCAGGGTAGTCATTAGTTATACATTATAACTACTGGTATAGTCTAGTAGTCAGGGTAGTCATTAGTTATACATTATAACTACTGGTATAGGCTAGTAGTCAGGGTAGTCATTAGTTATACATTATAACTACTGGTATAGGCTAGTAGTCAGGGTAGTCATTAGTTATACATTATAACTACTGGTATAGGCTAGTAGTCAGGGTAGTCATTAGTTATACATTATAACTACTGGTATAGTCTAGTAGTCAGGGTAGTCATTAGTTATACATTATAACTACTGGTATAGTCTAGTAGTCAGGGTAGTCATTAGTTATACATTATAACTACTGGTATAGGCTAGTAGTCAGGGTAGTCATTAGTTATACATTATAACTACTGGTATAGGCTAGTAGTCAGGGTAGTCATTAGTTATACATTATAACTACTGGTATAGGCTAGTAGTCAGGGTAGTCATTAGTTATACATTATAACTACTGGTATAGGCTAGTAGTCAGGGTAGTCATTAGTTATACATTATAACTACTGGTATAGGCTAGTAGTCAGGGTAGTCATTAGTTATACATTATAACTACTGGTATAGGCTAGTAGTCAGGGTAGTCATTAGTTATACATTATAACTACTGGTATGAGTCTAGTAGTCAGGGTAGTCATTAGTTATACATTATAACTACTGGTATAGGCTAGTAGTCAGGGTAGTCATTAGTTATACATTATAACTACTGGTATAGGCTAGTAGTCAGGGTAGTCATTAGTTATACATTATAACTACTGGTATAGGCTAGTAGTCAGGGTAGTCATTAGTTATACATTATAACTACTGGTATAGGCTAGTAGTCAGGGTAGTCATTAGTTATACATTATAACTGACTGGTATAGTCTAGTAGTCAGGGTAGTCATTAGTTATACATTATAACTACTGGTATAGTCTAGTAGTCAGGGTAGCCATTAGTTATACATTATAACTACTGGTATAGTCTAGTAGTCAGGGTAGTCATTAGTTATACATTATAACTACTGGTATAGTCTAGTAGTCAGGGTAGTCATTAGTTATACATTATAACTGGTATAGTCTAGTAGTCAGGGTAGTCATTAGTTATACATTATAACTACTGGTATAGTCTAGTAGTCAGGGTAGTCATTAGTTATACATTATAACTACTGGTATAGGCTAGTAGTCAGGGTAGTCATTAGTTATACATTATAACTGGTATAGTCTAGTAGTCAGGGTAGTCATTTGTTATACATTTAGGATAATAGGAATGTACAGTATATAATGTTGATAGTTTATCGTCCAATAGCGTAGGTTATACAAGGTGAATGCTGTTCTAGTTTTGTATTATGGCGTCTGCGGTCTGTCAGCCCGTAGCAAGGCTGTGCTAATGTCACAATATGTCACAACTGCCTGTCTCGCAAACTCAGGCCTGTCAACATTTAGCTGCCAACTTGCGCCTTTTCCCTACTTTCAGCTCTGCTATTTGTGTCGACTAAAAGTTACACGTACAAAATACGTGACAGATAATGAATAGCGCTAAGCTGCTATTTCTCTTAGATAGAAACGTTGACTCGGATAATGCTCTATACCAACAACAGTTCATAATGGAAATGGTTCAGTTTATTCTCTGGTAGTTAGCTATTCACTACTGCAGCATTCAAGCTCTCTTACTGTGTGTGTGTGTGTATGTATGTATGTATGTATGTATGTATGTGTGTGTGTGTGTGTGTGTGTGTGTGTGTGTGGATAGTAGCTTCTATTCCCTAGCGACCACGTCAAAAGGCGCTCTCTGTCTCCATGGGAACCTCTTTTTAATGTCAGCTTATCTGCACATCAGAGCCTCACAAAGAGAGGAAGAGAGAGACGGAGAGAGAGAGAGAGAGAGAAAGAGGGAGAGAGTCAAACAATGCATCTCCGCAGGGTCTCAAATAGTCTCAGAATGACGCAACTCTGTCTCAGCTCTCAGCGCCGTCTGACACACTGTCAAAGGGGAACAGATTTAGGTCTAGTCTAGTAGAGTGTTATTCAAATCAAAGTGGCGTATTTAAATGCGTTCCCCCCTTTTTCATAAGGATCAAAACTAAAGGTTTCTATGGCAAAGTTTTACTAGCAAATGTTGTCTGAGTGCTGCGTAACCTGGGAACAACTCCCAAGTCACTCAACAGAAGACGCTGTTGTTTCTCTATTGGTTATGCTGCTCACCTGTTGGATCGTGATCGAAAAGCGATCGGCCTTAAACATTAGATTCGTTACGCTGGCATTTTACATGTTAGTCATTTAGCAGACGCTGCTATCCAGAGAGACTTACAGTGAGTGCATTCTGGTGAGACAACCACATACAGTGGGGAAAAAAAGTATTTAGTCAGCCACCAATTGTGCAAGTTCTCTCACTTAAAAAGATGAGAGAGGCCTGTAATTTTCATCATAGGTACACTTCAATTATGACAGACAAAATGAGGGAAAAAAATCCAGAAAATCACATTGTAGGATTTTTTATGAATTTATTTGCAAATTATGGTGGAAAATAAGTATTTGGTCACATACAAACAAGCAAGATTTCTGGCTCTCACAGACCTGTAACTTCTTCTTTAAGAGGCTCCTCTGTCCTCCACTCATTACCTGTATTAATGGCACCTGTTTGAACTTGTTATCAGTATAAAAGACACCTGTCCACAACCTCAAACAGTCACATTCCAAACTCCACTATGGCCAAGACCAAAGAGCTGTCAAAGGACACCAGAAACCAAATTGTAGACCTGCACCAGGTTGGGAAGACTGAATCTGCAATAGGTAAGCAGCTTGGTTTGAAGAAATCAACTGTGGGAGCAATTATTAGGAAATGGAAGACATACAAGACCACTGATAATCTTCCTCGATCTGGGGCTCCACGCAAGATCTCACCCGTGGGGTCAAAATGATCACAAGAACGGTGAGCAAAAATCCCAGAACCACACGGGGACCTAGTGAATGACCTGCAGAGAGCTGGGACCAAAGTAACAAAGCCTACCATCAGTAACACACTCGCCAGGGACTCAAATCCTGCAGTGCCAGACGTGTCCCCCTGCTTAAGCCAGTACATGTTCAGGCCCGTCTAAAGTTTGCTAGAGAGCATTTGGATGATCCAGATGAGGATTTGGAGAATGTCAGATGAAACCAAAATAGAACTTTTTGGTAAAAACTCAACTCGTCGTGTTTGGAGGACAAAGAATGCTGAGTTGCATCCAAAGAACACCATACCTACTGTGAAGCATGGGGTGGAAACATCATGCTTTGGGGCTGTTTTTCTGCAAAGGGACCAGGGACGACTGATCCGTGTAAAGGAAAGAATGAATGGGGCCATGTATCGTGAGATTTTGAGTGAAAACCTCCTTCCATCAGCAAGGGCATTGAAGATGAAACGTGGCTGGGTCTTTCAGCATGACAATGATCCCAAACACACCGCCTGGCGAACGAAGGAGTGGCTTCGTAAGAAGCATTTCAAGGTCCTGGAGTGGCCTAGCCAGTCTCCAGATCTCAACCCCATAGAAAATCTTTGGAGGGAGTTGAAAGTCCGTGTTGCCCAGCGACAGCCCCAAAACATCACTGCTCTAGAGGAGATCTGCATGGAGGAATGGGCCAAAATACCAGCAACAGTGTGTGAAAACCTTGTGAAGACTTACAGAAAACGTTTGACCTCTGTCATTGCCAACAAAGGGTATATAACAAAGTATTGAGATAAACTTTTGTTATTGACCAAATACTTATTTTCCACCATAATTTGCAAATAAATTCCTCATTTTGTCTGTCATAGTTGAAGTGTACCTGTGATGAAAATTACAGGCCTCTCTCATCTTTTTAAGTGAGAGAACTTGCACAATTGGTGGCTGACTAAATACTTTTTTCCCCCACTGTATCATAGTAAGTACATTTTTCCTCTTTAAAGAAGTTATCGGCAAAGTCAATGCTAGAAGGAAAAGTGCAAGGTTTATTTGAATTTAAATGTTAATGTTTTATTACTGGGGGAGGGGTGGTAAAGACTTATCTTTATGAAGATACTCTCATCTCTTAACTGCAATTCCTGCTCCTCTTTTCAAGCGTGGTGATGTCAAGGTCACGGTTTATTCCACACAGAGCTCTCCCTGTCCTTGGTACCCACACTCACCCCTTCTCCTCTCCTCTCTCAACAGAGAACTCTCCCGGGCACCCACACTCACCCTCCTCTCCTCTCCTCTCCTCTCCTCTCGACACTTGTATCACATCCACCTCTTAACGTCTATAACATTCTCCTCTCTCCTCAGTACGTCGCGTCCCTCCGCGGTTCTCCATCCCACCCACCAACCATGAGGTGATGCCTGGGGGCAGTGTGAACCTGACGTGTGTTGCTGTTGGCTCTCCCATGCCCTATGTCAAGTGGATCATGGGAGAAATCGAACTCACCAAGGTCTTTACTTTCACTGTTACTGTTTAGCTTTTTATCTGTTTTATTCTGTCTTTATTACTACAGCACCTTGGAGTCTCTGTATGAATTGAATTAAGTTTAAAGGAGGGGAAGCATAGAAATATAGCAGATAGAACAGATTTACCGCTTTTTCAGACTTGCTTTCAATGCTAATGCTAAAGATCTATTACTCGCATTTCTATCTCAAATATGTCCGATCATACACAAAGCTAGATAATGGACCTTTATGATTCTTCTTATTTAGGAGGATGAGATGCCCATCGGTCGGAATGTTCTGGAGGTGACCAACGTCAAGGAGTCAGCCAACTACAGCTGCGTGGCCATATCATCACTGGGCATGATCGAGGCTACCGCTCAGGTCTCCGTCAAGGGTGAGAGGTCAAAGGGCACGCTGTGTGTGTGTGTGTGTGTCTCACTCTCTTTAGGCTTAAAGGCCATATTTCAGTTAGTCAGGCCGTATTTCAGTTAGTCAGGCCGTATTTCAGTTAGTCAGGCCGTATTTCAGTTAGTCAGGCAGTATTTAAGTTAGTCAGGCCGCATTTCAGTTAGTCAGGCCGCATTTCAGTTAGTCAGGCCGTATTTCAGTTAGTCAGGCAGTATTTCAGTTAGTCAGGCCAGTTAGTCAGGCCGTATTTCAGTTAGTCAGGCCGTATTTCAGTTAGTCAGGCCGTATTTCAGTTAGTCAGGCCGCATTTCAGTTAGTCAGGCCGCATTTCAGTTAGTCAGGCCGCATTTCAGTTAGTCAGGCCGTATTTCAGTTAGTCAGGCCGCATTTCAGTTAGTCAGGCCGTATTTCAGTTAGTCAGGCCGTGTTCAGTTAGTCAGGCCAGTTGGTCAGGCCGTATTTCAGTTAGTCAGGCCGGTATTTCAGTTAGTCAGGCCGCATTTCAGTTAGTCAGGCCGTATTTCAGTTTCAGGCCAGTTAGTCAGGCCGTGTTCAGTTAGTCAGGCCGTGTTCAGTTAGTCAGGCAGTATTTCAGTTAGTCAGGCCGCATTTCAGTTAGTCAGGCCGTATTTCAGTTAGTCAGGCAGTATTTCAGTTAGTCAGGCCAGTTAGTCAGGCCGTATTTCAGTTAGTCAGGCCGTATTTCAGTTAGTCAGGCCGTAGTTCAGTTAGTCAGGCCGTATTTCAGTTAGTCAGGCTGTATTTCAGTTAGTCAGGCCATATTTCAGTTAGTCAGGCCAGTTAGTCAGGCCAGTTAGTCAGGCCGTATTTCAGTTAGTCAGGCAGTATTTCAGTTAGTCAGGCCGTAGTTCAGTTAGTCAGGCCGCATTTCAGTTAGTCAGGCCGTATTTCAGTTAGTCAGGCAGTATTTCAGTTAGTCAGGCCAGTTAGTCAGGCCGTATTTCAGTTAGTCAGGCCGTATTTCAGTTAGTCAGGCCGTATTTCAGTTAGTCAGGCAGTATTTCAGTTAGTCAGGCCGCATTTCAGTTAGTCAGGCCGTATTTCAGTTAGTCAGGCCGTATTTCAGTTAGTCAGGCAGTATTTCAGTTAGTCAGGCCAGTTAGTCAGGCCGTATTTCAGTTAGTCAGGCCGTATTTCAGTTAGTCAGGCAGTATTTCAGTTAGTCAGGCCGCATTTCAGTTAGTCAGGCCGCATTTCAGTTAGTCAGGCCGTATTTCAGTTAGTCAGGCAGTATTTCAGTTAGTCAGGCCAGTTAGTCAGGCCGTATTTCAGTTAGTCAGGCCGTGTTCAGTTAGTCAGGCGGTATTTCAGTTAGTCAGGCGCATTTCAGTTAGTCAGGCCGCATTTCAGTTAGTCAGGCCGTATTTCAGTTAGTCAGGCAGTATTTCAGTTAGTCAGGCCAGTTAGTCAGGCCGTATTTCAGTTAGTCAGGCCGTATTTCAGTTAGTCAGGCCGTATTTCAGTTAGTCAGGCCGCATTTCAGTTAGTCAGGACGCATTTCAGATAGTCAGGCCGTATTTCAGTTAGTCAGGCCGTATTTCAGTTAGTCAGGCCGTATTTCAGTTAGTCAGGACGCATTTCAGTTAGTCAGGACGTATTTCAGTTAGTCAGGACGTATTTCAGTTAGTCAGGCCGCATTTCAGTTAGTCAGGGCGCATTTCAGTTAGTCAGGGCGCATTTCAGTTAGTCAGGCGTATTTCAGTTAGTCAGGCCGTATTTCAGTTAGTCAGGCAGTATTTCAGTTAGTCAGGCCGCATTTCAGTTAGTCAGGCCGTGTTCAGTTAGTCAGGCCGCATTTCAGTTAGTCAGGCGCATTTCAGTTAGTCAGGCCGTTTTCAGTTAGTCAGGCCGTATTTCAGTTAGTCAGGCCGTATTTCAGTTAGTCAGGCCGCATTTCAGTTAGTCAGGCCATTTCAGTTATTCAGGCCGTATTTCAGTTAGTCAGGCCGTTTCAGTTAGTCAGGCGCATTTCAGTTAGTCAGGCCGCATTTCAGTTAGTCAGTATTTCAGTTAGTCAGGCAGTATTTCAGTTAGTCAGGCCAGTTAGTCAGGCGTATTTCAGTTAGTCAGGCCGTATTTCAGTTAGTCAGGCCGTATTTCAGTTAGTCAGGCGCATTTCAGTTAGTCAGGCCGCATTTCAGTTAGTCAGGCCGCATTTCAGTTAGTCAGGCAGTATTTCAGTTAGTCAGGCAGTATTTCAGTTAGTCAGGCAGTATTTCAGTTAGTCAGGCCGCATTTCAGTTAATCAGGCCGTATTTCAGTTAGTCAGGCAGTATTTCAGTTAGTCAGGCCATTTAGTCAGGCCGTATTTCAGTTAGTCAGGCCGTATTTCAGTTAGTCAGGCCGTATTTCAGTTAGTCAGGCCGCATTTCAGTTAGTCAGGCAGTATTTCAGTTAGTCAGGCCAGTTAGTCAGGCCGTATTTCAGTTAGTCAGGCCGTATTTCAGTTAGTCAGGCCGTATTTCAGTTAGTCAGGCCGCATTTCAGTTAGTCAGGACGCATTTCAGTTAGTCAGGCCGTATTTCAGTTAGTCAGGCCGTATTTCAGTTAGTCAGGCCGTATTTCAGTTAGTCAGGCCGTATTTCAGTTAGTCAGGACGCATTTCAGTTAGTCAGGACGTATTTCAGTTAGTCAGGACGTGTTTCAGTTAGTCAGGCCGCGTTTCAGTTAGTCAGGCCGCGTTTCAGTTAGTCAGGCCGCGTTTCAGTTAGTCAGGCCGCGTTTCAGTTAGTCAGGCCGTATTTCAGTTAGTCAGGCCGTATTTCAGTTAGTCAGGGCGTATTTCAGTTAGTCAGGCGCATTTCAGTTAGTCAGGCGCATTTCAGTTAGTCAGGGCGCATTTCAGTTAGTCAGGGCGTATTTCAGTTAGTCAGGCCGTATTTCAGTTAGTCAGGCGCATTTCAGTTAGTCAGGCGCATTTCAGTTAGTCAGGCCGTATTTCAGTTAGTCAGGACGTATTTCAGTTAGTCAGGCCGCATTTCAGTTAGTCAGGCCGCATTTCAGTTAGTCAGGCCGCATTTCAGTTAGTCAGGCCGCATTTCAGTTAGTCAGGCCGTATTTCAGTTAGTCAGGCCGTATTTCAGTTAGTCAGGCCGTATTTCAGTTAGTCAGGCCGTATTTCAGTTAGTCAGGCCGCATTTCAGTTAGTCAGGCCGTATTTCAGTTAGTCAGGCCAGTTAGTCAGGCAGTTGATGGCGTGTGTTTGTGTGTGTGTGTTAGAATCAAGACAACATGCTGGCTGGGTCAGTGAAGGACACAGTGTCTGAGTCCCAAATGTAATCCTATTCCCTATGTGCCCTGATAGTAGTGCACTATATATGGAATTATGATGCCGTTTTGGTACCCAGACTGTAAGGATCTTGTGATGAGTAATCTGCTCTGGAACGAACTGTGTGTTATCACGTACACGGCAAGCTGTGATGACAAAGGCTGTATCCCAAATCGCACCATAATCCCAACATAGTGTTCTACTTTTGATCAGAGCCCGTATAGGCCCAGGGTAAAAGTAGTGCACTATATAGGGAATAGTGTCCAATTTGAGACAGAGCCACTGTGTTCTCTCACGTACCTACAAGCTGTGATGACTGGGAGGTCTGGTTGATGACAAACCCAAGCAGTGTGACTCCTTATGGCAGATTGTTATGGAGTTTGAGCCGATCAAACAGCTTCCCAGCTGTCTTCAGTTTCCACCACACCGTTAATATTGCTTCAACATGTTTGATGCACCTGTGATCTGATCAAATGGCTATCAGGGCTAATGTTTCTGGGTTCACACACGTACACAAACACACACCGACGCACAAACGCACGCCATCAACTGCCTGCAATACCGCCTGGCCAACTGAAAGTCGTTGTAAACATCATTGTAAATGTTTGACTATCTTTTAGATTTGGTAGGGGATAAACTTAGCTTACCCCATGAAGTTATGCACAAACGTGTGGGCACACACAAAAGCGTCATTACAGTCCCTGGTTCGAATCCAAGCTCTATCACATCTGGCCGTGATTGGGAGTCCCATAGGGCGGCGCACAATTGGCCCAGAGTCGTCCGGGTTAGGGCCAGGGGGTAGGCCGTCATTGTAAATTATAATTTATTCTTAACTGACTTGCCTAGTTAAATAAAGGTGAAATAAAAAAATACAAAGCGAAGGACCCACGGTAGTTTGTGTATTGGTGCTGCTGGAAATTAGAGGCTTTCTGAGTTCTACAATATTGTGGGAGTGTGTCTGCTCAGAACATATGTCCGGACTGGGCCGTGGGTGGGTCTGTCAGGGTTTCCGTTAGCCGGTAAAAAAAAAGGGGGGGGGAAACGAGAAATAATATTCCAGGAGAAAAAAAAAAGATGGATTATTTTTATATTTTTTTATATATATAAATATATATTTTTTTTTTATATTACATTTTTATGTAGCCCAGGTCTACTGGTTGTAGGAATGTGGGATCTATCATCCCACAGCTATCCTAGAGTCTTGGGTCATTCCTATCTGGACAAGCTGACACCAGTAGAATAGGTAACCTTTTCTACTATTGGGGATAGTAAATTGACACAGGCTCATAGGCAGCGGGTCCATAAGGCTAGGGGAAGCTAAGCTTTCTCTAAGTAAATGAAATGAAATTGCTCAATTGATATAGCCTAATTAGCCTACTCCTGTCTATACAGATATAAATCTAATCATTCAACATAGGCTACTAAAGCATCATTTGTGCCACTGAGGATCATTACCACCCCCCCACCCAAAAGAAAGTTGTAGATTGTTGGAAGGAAAGGCAACAATCACTCTGTTTTTGCAAACAGTGATTGAGTTAATGAGGTTACGCACCCAATGCATACGGGTCTGGTACATTTCTCAAATGTCCGGTCAATTAAAATGCTGCTGGTCAAATGTCCAGTGACACATATTCAGAACGGAAACCTTGGTCTTCATGTGTGACGTGACCATCCCTCCCAGGTCCCTGCCAGGACCCATAGGGCATTATACAGGGAATAGGAGAATGTCAGTATCTTGTATCTAGTCAGGAATTCCTGACTCAACAGACTGACTCTATTTCTTTATTTTTCTTGGTTGGCGTTTGTCGTCATCATGTGATTGTCCACTTGTTCTGTAAACCTCTGGGATTTTCAATAATGTCTGGCTGTGTTGTGATAGTTTTAATATGGGAGATTTGGAGGTGAATATAGCATGTCCATCCATGAAACAGTTTTAATATGTATGTTCCTTTTTAGAGTTAAGGGGTTAGTCAGAATATTCAATCATCTGTCGTCTTGGAACACATCTATCCAGTACTGAATGATGGTTTCATATAACAAACATCTCATCCTCTCTCACTCCATCTCTCTCTCTCTCTCTCTCTCTCTCTCTCTCTCTCTCTCTCTCTCTCTCTCTCTCTCTCTCTCTGTCTCTGTCTCTGTCTCTCTCTGTCTCACTCTCACGCTCTCTCACACTCTCTCTCTCTCTCTCTCCCCTCCTCCAGCCCTCCCCAAGCCCCCCACCTCTCTCATAGTGACTGAGACCACAGCCACCAGTGTGACACTAACCTGGGACTCTGGGAACCCTGAACCTGTGTCCTTCTTCATGATCCAGTACCGGGCTAAAGCCACTGACGCAGGCTTCCAGGAGGTGGGTTCTAATGGCTCACTGGGTTACCACATGATTAGCGTTGCAAAATCACGGTCACTTTCCCCAAATTCCCAGGTTTTTCTGAAATCCTGGTTGGAGAATTCCACATGTCCTGCTTTTCCCCCTCCTGATTCTGGGAAAATTCCAACCGGGATTTCTGGAAAACATGGGAATGTTGGGAAAATTACTGGAATTTTGCAACCCTAAACGTGGTTCTAAAGTAGAAACACCAAGGTTGGTAGTTCTGTAAGTAGCTTTGGGATATAAGTGTCTGCTAAATAACCATAGAATGATATTCTAGGTGACGGAGTAGCTACCACTCGTTACAGCATCGGCGGGCTCAGCCCCTACTCAGAATATGAGTTCCGTGTGATGGCGGTGAACAACATTGGGCGCGGGCCGCCCTCTGACCCGGTAGAGACCCGTACGGGGGAGCAGGCTCCCTCTTCACCCCCCCCCTGGCTGTCCAGGTCCGCATGCTGTCTGCTTCCACCATGCTGGTCCAATGGGAACCGCCGGAGGAACCTAATGGACAGATCAGAGGGTAAGATATGAATATGTCTTATGTAGGCATAACGAAGGATTCCTAGACACTTCATAGCATGTGAATATGACTGCGTCCAAAATGGCACCCTAATCCCTATATAGTGAACTACTTTCTGAGTCATTATTGCCATTTAGGACACAGCCTCTGTCTTATCAAGGCTTAATGATAGATGTTTCACAAGTCATTTATAAGCAAAATGTCATACACACAGAGCCTTCAGAAAGTCTTCAGACCCCTTGACCTGTTCCACATCGTCTTACAGCCTGAATTCAACATGGATTCAAATTACGCTGTTGCTTTCACCCATCTAGACACAACATCTCATAATGACAATGTCAAAACATGTTTTTAGAAATGTTTGCAAACGTATTCGTATTATTCTTTTCAAAATTCTTCAAGCTCGTGTCAAATTGGTTTGTTGATCATTGCTAGATAAACATTTTCAGGTCGTTGCCATAAATTTTCAAGTAGATTTTTAAGTCAAAACTGTAACCCGACCACTCAGGAACATTCACTGTCTTCTTGGTAAAGCAACTCCAGTGTAGATTTGGCCTTGTGTTTTGGGTTATTGTCCTGCTGAAAGGTGAATTAATCTCCCAGGGTCTGGTGGAAAGCAGACTGAACCAGGTGCCTGTGCTTAGCTCCATTCAGTTCATTTTTTATCTTAAAAAACTCCCTAGTCCTTGCTGATGACAAGCATTGACTGAGGGACCTTACAGATAATTGTATGTGTGGGGTAAAGAGATGAGGTAGTCATTAAAAAATCATGTTAAACACTATTATTGCACACACAGTGAGTCCATGCAACTTATTATGTGACTTGTTAAGCACATTCTTACTCCTGAACATATTTAGACTTGTCATGACAAAGATGCTGAGTACTTATTGACTCAAGACATTTCAGATTTTCATTTTTCAAAAAAAAAAATACAAAAAAAATCTAATTTCTAAAAACATAATTCCAGTTTGACGTTAAGCGGTATTGTGTGTAGGGCAGTGACACAAAATCTCAATTAAATCCAGTTTAATCCCACATTGTAACACAATAAAAATGTGGACAAAGTCAAGGGGTGTGAATACTTTGTGAAGGCACTGTATACAGTATAAGGTATGATTTAACAGTTATTTTCTAACTAAAAAAAGATCTACAACATTCAAACAAGTATACAAATAATTAAGAAATACTGACACTATTTAATAAAGTACTATCTTGTCTTATCGTATAGGTACAGGTCCTTTCCACTGTTGGTTTGTCAAATGTTGAATGTAATGATTGGTTTTTAACTGTCACCAGGTACCGTGTGTACTACAGCTCAGACATGAACGCCCCTCTGAGTGGCTGGCAGAAACACAACACTGACGACAGCAGGCTGACCACCATCTCAGGGCTGACCACTGACATCACCTATAGCCTCAGGGTGCTGGGATTCACCTCTGTAGGGGACGGACCCCCCTCGGACGTACTGCAGGTCAAGACTCAGCAGGGAGGTGAGAGAGGGAGTGTGTATCTTAGGGTGGAGGGTGTATCTTAGGGTGGAGGGTGTATCTTAGGGTGGAGTGTGTATCTTAGGGTGGAGTGTGTATCTTAGGGTGGAGTGTGTATCTTAGGGTGGAGGGTGTATCTTAGGGTGGAGGGTGTATCTTAGGGTGGAGGGTGTATCTTAGGGTGGAGGGTGTATCTTAGGGTGGAGGGTGTATCTTAGGGTGGAGGGTGTATCTTAGGGTGGAGGGTGTATCTTAGGGTGGAGTGTGTGTTGATGGTCATGTTGAAACAGCCACTGTGAGTATTTTAGTGTGAATGATGCTTTGTGTCTTCTTGGTGCAATAACTAACCATCACACAATAACTACTAACCATCAGACAATATCTACTAACCATCAGACAATATCTACTAACCATCAGACAATATCTACTAACCATCAGACAATATCTACTAACCATCAGACAATAACTACTAACCATCAGACAATATCTACTAACCATCAGACAATATCTACTAACCATCAGACAATATCTACTAACCATCAGACAATATCTACTAACCATCAGACAATAACTACTAACCATCAGACACTATCTACTAACCATCAGACAATATCTACTAACCATCAGACAATATCTACTAACCATCAGAGCGTAACTAACCATCAGACAATAACTACTAACCATCAGACAATAACTACTAACCATCAGACAATATCTACTAACCATCAGACAATATCTACTAACCATCAGACAATATCTACTAACCATCAGACAATAACTACTAACCATCAGACAATATCTACTAACCATCAGACAATATCTACTAACCATCAGACAATATCTACTAACCATCAGACAATATCTACTAACCATCAGACAATATCTACTAACCATCAGACAATATCTACTAACCATCAGACAATATCTACTAACCATCAGACAATATCTACTAACCATCAGACAATATCTACTAACCATCAGACAATATCTACTAACCATCAGACAATAACTACTAACCATCAGACAATATCTACTAACCATCAGACAATATCTACTAACCATCAGACAATATCTACTAACCATCAGACAATAACTACTAACCATCAGACAATAACTACTAACCATCAGACAATATCTACTAACCATCAGACAATAACTACTAACCATCAGACAATAACTACTAACCATCAGACAATATCTACTAACCATCAGACAATAACTACTAACCATCAGACAATATCTACTAACCATCAGACAATATCTACTAACCATCAGACAATATCTACTAACCATCAGACAATATCTACTAACCATCAGACAATATCTACTAACCATCAGACAATATCTACTAACCATCAGACAATAACTACTAACCATCAGACAATATCTACTAACCATCAGACAATAACTACTAACCATCAGACAATATCTACTAACCATCAGACAATATCTACTAACCATCAGACAATATCTACTAACCATCAGACAATATCTACTAACCATCAGACAATAACTACTAACCATCAGACAATGTCTACTAACCATCAGACAATAACTGCTAACCATCAGACAATATCTACTAACCATCAGACAATATCTACTAACCATCAGACAATAACTACTAACCATCAGACAATATCTACTAACCATCAGACAATAACTACTAACCATCAGACAATATCTACTAACCATCAGACAATATCTACTAACCATCAGACAATATCTACTAACCATCAGACAATATCTACTAACCATCAGAGCGTAACTAACCATCAGACCATAACTAACCATCAAACTTACATTTGAAGTCCGAAGTTTACATACACCTTGGCCAAATGTATTTAAACTCCGTTTTTCACATTTCCTGACATTTTAATCCTTGTGAAAATGCCCTGTCTTAGGTCAGTTAGGATCACCACTTTATTTTAAGAATGTTAAATGTAGAGAGAATGATTTATTTCAGCTTATATTAGTGTGGAGTGTGGGTCAGAAGTTTACATGCACTCAATTAGTATTTGGTAGCATTGCCTTTAAATTTAAAACTTGGGTCAAACGTTTCGGGTAGCCTTCTACAAGCTTCATACAATAAGTTGGGTGAATTATGGCCCATTCCTCCTGACAGAGCTGGTGTAACTGAGTCAGGTTTGTAGGCCTCCTTTCTCGCACATGCTTTTTCAGTTCTGCCCACAAATGTTCTATGGGATTGAGGTCAGGGCTTTGCGATGGCTACTCCAATACCTTGACTTTGTTGTCCTTAAGCCATTTTGCCACAACTTTGGAAGTATGCTTGGGGTCATTGTCCATTTGGAAGACCCATTTGCGACCAAGCTTTAACTTCTTGACTGATGTCTTGAGATGTTGCTTCAATATATCCACATAATTTCCCCTCCTCATGAGCAATCTTTTTTGTGAAGTGCACCAGTCCCTCCTGCAGCAAAGCACCCCCACAACATGATGCTGCCAACCCCGTGCTTCACGGTTGGGATGGTGTTCTTCGGCTTGCAAGCCTCCCCCTTTTTCCTCCAAACATAACGATGGTCATTATGGCCAAACAGTTCTATTTTTGTTTAATCAGACCAGAGGACATTTCTCCAAAAAGTACGATCTTTGTCCCCATGTGCATTTGCAAACCGTAGTATGGCTTTTTTATGGCGGTTTTGGAGCAGTGGCTTCTTCCTTGCTGAGCGGCCTTTCAGGTTATGTTGATATAGGACTTGTTTTACTGTGGATATAGATACTTTTGTACCTGTTTCCTCCAGCATCTTCACAAGGTCCTTTGCTGTTGTTCTGTGATTGATTTTGACTTTTTGCACCAAAGTACGTTCATCTCTAGGAGACAGAACGCGTCGCCTTCCTGAGGGCTGCGTGGTCCCATGGTGTTTATATTTGGAAATTGGAAATTGCTCCCAAGGATGAACCAGACTTGTGGAGGTCTACACATTTTTTTCTGAGGTCTTGGCTGATTTCTTTTTATTTTCCCATGATGTCAAGCAAAGAGGCACTGAGTTTGAAGGTAGGCCTTGAAATACATCCACAGGTACACCTCCAATTTACTAAAATTATGTCATTTAGCCTATCAGAAGCTTCTAAAGCCATGACATCCTTTTCTGGAATTTTCCAAGCTGTTTAAAGGCACAGTCAACTTAATGTATGTAAACTTCTGACCCATTGGAATTGTGATTCAGTGAATTATAAGTGAAATAATCTGTCTGTAAACAATTGTTGGAAAAATGTATTGTGTCATGCACAAAGTAGATGTCCTAACTGACTTGCCAAAACTATAGTTTGTTAACAAGACATTTGTGGAGCGGTTGAAAAACGAGTTTTAATGACTCCAACCTGAGCGTATGTAAACTTCCGACTTCAACTGTATTATGAGTCCGTCACAGCCAACTCTCTGAAAGGTCAAAGTTCTTGTGGTGTTGGAGAGCTGTATCTTTACCTCTCTACGCAACACTGACCTGTCCCTCTGTGTCCAAACACCCACCTGTCCTACTCTGTCCCTCTGTCCTAACACCCACCTGTCCTACTCTGTCCCTGTGTCCTAACACTCACCTGTCCCTCCAGTTCCTGCCCAACCATCCAGCTTCGAGGCAGAAGCAGAGCTGGATACACGTATCATGCTGACCTGGCTGTGGCCTGTCCAGGACTCCATCACTAAGTACGAACTACAGTACTGGGAGAGCATCTCTGACAACAAGGTAGGAAAGACATTGAAAGAGCCTGGACCATGTAGTCGTCCTCCATCTCTCTGTCTCCCCCATCGGTCTCTCCACTCGCACACTCTTCACTATCGCAGCCTCCTCTGTTACCTTACAGATATAGGTTTCTCCTCACCAGGAGTGTTGGTACCATGTCATTTCTCTGAATGGTTATGTGTCAGGGTAATGCATTCCTCCTGTCCTCTCCTCTCCCCTCTTCTCCTCTGTGGAAGGAGTGTATAAAGAAGTGGCCATATCGACAGCCACGACAATGATCCTGTCCGTCTGCTTCTCAGCCATCAGCTATAATAGTGGCTGGCTGCCCCCTGTCTTCTGTTCAATCAATAGGCAACGAAAGCAATTTAACCTCTCAACAAATGTGGACCATTTGAAGGTGTTTTTCTCTGGGTTAATATTCAGCAGTGTTATACACATAATGTAGCAGGCCTTGTCTGATTCAGGGACTCAGTGGACTGTTATTTTAGGTGTTTCACTGTTTCTCAGATATTGGTTGATACTACAAGTAAGCAACTGCAGAATCAGTTTATATATAAAACTAAACTACACAGATTAGAATAAAACAAGCTATTGGGGGTTGAGTCCTAACTTGAGATCAAAACTCTCCAACTCAGACTTGTAAATGTGTGTTGTTTAATGGGAGATTAGTAATGCTTTGTGTATTAGACTTACTAGAATGATTTAATCAAAAAACATGTTCTCTCCCTCTTATCAGATCCACGTGACCTTTAACCCTGCGGGGTCGTACGCCGTGGAGGGTCTGAAGCCCGACACCCTGTACCGTTTCTCCCTGGCAGCCCGCTCCGAGTTCGGCCTGGGGGTGTACACACAGCCCATAGAGGCGCGCACCGCCCAGTCCAGTGAGTACACCCTCTCTCTCTCTCTCTCTCTCTCTCTCTCTCTCTCTCTCTCTCTCTCTCTCTCTCTCTCTCTCTCTCTCTTTGTCCCTTTCCGCATCTTCCACTAACCCAGGAGAATCACATCCACCTCAAGTGTCAGTTGCCCAGCAGCTGTTTCAAACTAAACTAAAGATCCCTCCACCTGTTCCTGATCGTCCTCCACTTCCTCATACTCTTCAAGCCTTTCACTCGCTGACCTGCAGTTGGTCCCAAACAGCCACGATACCACTCCCACTCTTCTGATTTCACTGGTCTCAGGGTTTTCTACCATACTGACCCTCCTCCTTCTGTGTAAGAGAGGGAGAGAGGGAGCCCCTGTGTTGAGGCTGGGGCCAAGTACATTACTGAGGTACTCTAGGGATAAAGTTAAAGGGGTGTTCAGTGTTTTCTGTGTGTTCAGTGTTCTCTGTGTGTTCAGTGTTCTCTCTGTGTTCAGTGTTCTCTCTGTGTTCAGTGTTCTCTCTGTGTTCAGTGTTTTCAGGGTGTTCAGTGTTCTCTGTGTGTTCACTGTTCTCTGTGTGTTCTGTGTGTTCAGTGTTCTCTGTGTGTTCAGTGTTCTCTGTGTGTTCAGTGTTCTCTCTGTGTTCACTGTTCTCTGTGTGTTCAGGGTGTTCAGTGTTCTCTGTGTGGTCAGTGTTCTCTGTGTGTTCAGTGTTCTCTGTGTGTTCACTGTTCTCTGTGTGTTCACTGTTCTCTGTGTGTTCAGGGTGTTCAGTGTTCTCTGTGTGTTCAGTGTTCTCTCTGTGTTCAGTGTTTTCAGGGTGTTCAGTGTTCTCTGTGTGTTCACTGTTCTCTGTGTGTTCAGTGTTCTGTGTGTTCAGTGTTCTGTGTTCAGTGTTCTCTGTGTGTTCAGTGTTCTCTGTGTGTTCAGTGTTCTCTGTGTGTTCAGTGTGTTCAGAGTGTTCAGTGTTCTCTGTGTGTTCAATGTTCTCTGTGTGTTCACTGTTCTCTGTGTGTTCAGTGTTCTGTGTGTGTTCAGTGTTCTCTCTGTGTTCAGTGTTCTCTCTGTGTTCAGTGTTCTCTCTGTGTTCAGTGTTCTCTCTGTGTTCAGGGTGTTCAGTGTGTTCAGGGTGTTCAGTGTTCTCTGTGTGTTCAGTGTTCTCTGTGTTCAGTGTTCTCTCTGTGTTCAGTGTTCTCTCTGTGTTCAGGGTGTTCTGTGTTCAGGGTGTTCTGTGTTCAGGGTGTTCAGTGTTCTCTGTGTGTTCAGTGTTCTCTGTGTGTTCACTGTTCTCTGTGTGTTCACTGTTCTCTGTGTGTTCAGGGTGTTCAGTGTTCTCTCTGTGTTCAGTGTTTTCAGGGTGTTCAGTGTTCTCTGTGTGTTCACTGTTCTCTGTGTGTTCAGTGTTCTGTGTGTTCAGTGTTCTGTGTTCAGTGTTCTCTGTGTGTTCAGTGTTCTCTGTGTGTTCAGTGTTCTCTGTGTGTTCAGTGTGTTCTCTGTGTGTTCACTGTTCTCTGTGTGTTCACTGTTCTCTGTGTGTTCAGTGTTCTCTCTGTGTTCAGTGTTCTCTCTGTGTTCAGTGTTCTCTCTGTGTTCAGGGTGTTCAGTGTGTTCAGGGTGTTCAGTGTTCTCTGTGTGTTCAGTGTTCTCTGTGTGTTCAGTGTTCTCTGTGTTCACTGTTCTCTCTGTGTTCAGTGTTCTCTCTGTGTTCAGTGTTCTCTCTGTGTTCAGGGTGTTCTGTGTTCAGGGTGTTCAGTGTTCAGGGTGTTCAGTGTTCTCTGTGTGTTCAGTGTTCTCTGTGTGTTCAGGGTGTTCAGTGTGCTCTGTGTGTTTAGTGTGCTCTGTGTGTTCAGTGTGCTCTGTGTGTTCAGTGTGCTCTGTGTGTTCAGTGTGCTCTGTGTGTTCAGTGTGCTCTGTGTGTTCAGTGTGCTCTGTGTGTTCAGTATGCTCTGTGTGTTCAGTGTGCTCTGTGTGTTCAGTGTTCTCTGTGTGTTCAGTGTTCTCTGTGTGTTCAGTGTGTTCAGAGTGTTCAGTGTTCTCTGTGTGTTCACTGTTCTCTGTGTGTTCACTGTTCTCTGTGTGTTCAGTGTTCTCTCTGTGTTCAGTGTTCTCTCTGTGTTCAGTGTTCTCTCTGTGTTCAGGGTGTTCAGTGTGTTCAGGGTGTTCAGTGTTCTCTGTGTGTTCAGTGTTCTCTGTGTTCACTGTTCTCTCTGTGTTCAGTGTTCTCTCTGTGTTCAGTGTTCTCTGTGTGTTCAGTGTTCTCTGTGTGTTCAGTGTTCTCTGTGTGTTCAGTGTTCAGTGTTCTCTCTGTGTTGGGTGTTCTCTGTGTGTTCAGTGTTCTCTGTGTGTTCAGTGTTCTCTGTGTGTTCAGTGTGCTCTGTGTGTTCAGTGTGCTCTGTGTTCGCTGTGTGTTCAGTGTGTTCAGTGTGTTCAGTATGCTCTGTGTGTTCAGTGTGTTCAGTGTGTTCAGTATGCTCTGTGTGTTCAGTGTGCCTATCTATTTATTTCTATATAATTTGGTTATATTATGAGATTGTGATGTGGTTTGTGATCTTTGATTTTAAGAACTTGAGCAATGAACAACCGGTTAAGAAATGTCTAGACGTGACAATCAGTAGTCAAGTCAGGAGGGAGAGGAGGAAGAGGGAGGAGGAGGGATAAGAAGAAGAGGAGGAGGAGGGAGAGGAGGAGGAAGAGGGAGAGGAGAAAGGAGCTCTACCGCTCCCTGTTTCTCTGTTCCATTTTACTCTCTCTCTGTCTCTCTCTCTCGCTCTTGTCTCTCTCTGTCTCTCTCTCTGTCTCCGTCTCGGTCTCTCTCCAGCGCCTGACAGTCCTCTATTTATTTAGGGATGTTTCATCTCATACAGCTCTGAGGATTATTTGTAAAGAAAATAAATATTCTACTTCCTGTTGTCATTCATTGCTCTAGTTGTTAAAAGAAAGGAAAGGCTTCTCTTTTCTCCCCTCCTTTCTTCCGTATCGTCTCTTCTACTATGTTATCAACCTGAGTACGCTAGGTGCATGTGGTAGTTGTGTTGTGTTTGTTGTCTGGTATTCGGGTGTTTTAATTGTGATACCCTAGCCAGATGTTGTGACTATGCCTCTGGACTGTAGAGAGTTGGTCAATGTAATGTATTAGGTTTTCTGCTAGAGATGGAAGGAAAACATACTGTTTCACTGAACTAAGGTCTGGGGAGCGCTTTACATTACAGCTCGTAACATAGGGCGGAGTCCCAAAGGGCAGGGCACAATTGGCCCAGCGTCGTCCGGGTTTGGCCGGGGTAGGCCGTCATTGTAAATAAGAATTTGTTCTTAACTGACTTGCCTTATTAAATAAAGGTTAAATTATTATTATTATTTTAATTTTTTTATTTTACAGTTATATCCATTCCCCATAAGCCTGTCATGTGGCTGTATCCTTTAGTAATGTCTTGAAGTGCTCAAGGGACAAACAAAGCCCAGTTCACAATCAGAAGTTTCTTTATTGACTACCAAGATTTTACATTCGTTGACCAGGGGTGTAGTTGGGATGATAGGAAGGGATTGGTGGGAAACTACTTATTTAGATTATTTAAGCTTTATTTAACTAGGCAAGTCAGTTAACCTCTCAAGGATTGCTGGGGCGCTAGCACCCCAATCCCGACACTACCAGGTGAAATGTAAGGCGCCAAATTCAAAATCCAAAAGTTGAATTCTTAAACATCCACCAATATACAAGTGTTCCATACTCATCAAAAGCTCTGATTCTTGGCAATATCACAGCGTTGTCAGATTTCAAAAGGCTTTACGCTAAAGCAGCACATTTGATTGTTTGAGGGTAGCACCTCACATATTTTTCCCATAGCCATGAATCGATTAGCCATCACGGCACACACATAACACATTTCACAGCGAAAACAAATCAATTACCTGTTGAAGAACTTCTCCTGAGGTCATCCTAAGTGTCCAACGAAGACAATCCATGGTTCTTTTGTTAGAAAAAGTAATGTATTTTATCCATAAATCTCCATTTGGTTTGCGCGTTATAATCAGAAACGACATCCTCCACTCCTCCATTGAAACGTGACGCAAACTCATTCATCTTATACCTATAAACTTGTCCAAGAACAATCAAACATAGTTTTAAATGTATCCTTAGGAACACTTTTACGTATATTTACTATTATAAATCAACCGGAATATAAACTGATCGATAAAGACGGTAAAAAAGACACTGCGCGCCTTGTCGGGAGCGCGCGCTGGGTACTGTTTACATAAAAAGGTCACTTCCTGGTTTGCTCTTCTTCTCTGGTCTAAAGCATCCAAAATGAAAATTTACACTGTCTTGAGACTGTTGACATCTAAAGGAAGTGATGGGTACTGCATTCATATGCCCTTATATGGTCATTTTCATGAGGGAGGGGTTCCAAATGAGCAATGTGTCAAAATCACTTTTTCCAGGACAGAAATTCCTCGGGGTGGTTTCGCCTGCCATATGCGTTCTGTTTCACTCACAGACAAATGGTTAACACTTTTGGGAAATTCAGAGTGTTTCCTATCCAATGGTACTAAATATGTGCATATCCTATTTTCTGGGCCTGAATGGGAGGCATTTTACTTTGGGCACGCCAGGCTCTCCAAAACGGTCACCTCATGAGCCGATCCCTAACAAGTTAAGAACAGATTCTTATTTACAATGACGGCCTACACTGGTAACTACTATTGGTAACTAATGGTAATTACAGGAGATAACCTAGTTATTATTTTATTACCACGTTATTACAGTGGTTCCACCTTTAAACGTTGCGAGCCTACGCTACGGGACTTAGAGGGACCCAGCGTCACGGCGTCATTGCTCCAGACCACCACAAGGGGGAGTTAGAGCCCTCATTATGCATGTGGGTCCCAATTTTTTAATATGATCAATCATATTGAGTGTTTCCAATGACGAATTTTACGCGAGCCACCCTTCTCTGGTGTCTTTCTTCAGACAAAGATGGCTGTCAAGCTAAAAATGTACAATTGAGAGGAATATGTTAGTTAATGTAGAGACAAACGATTGTGCCTCTATTTTTGTCAAAGTTAACTTACGAAAATCGCAAATTAGCAAGTTAACTGACTAGCTAACATTAGCCAGCTAGCTAGTTGGTGTTATGACATGAGTACAGTATGGCATTGTAATTGGTGTTGTTTAATGTTTTAGGGACTCCTGAGAAAACCAGCAAACCAGGCTGTTGTCTTGGGAAACAGTGGATGTAAAGAATCTAGCTAGCTAAAGCATTTACTACAAATTGAATGTACAATTGTGTAAGCTTGCCTTGACATGCAGCTGAAGTAACATAGCTAACGTTAACTATCTATTTACTTGCTTATTGTGTAGTGGAGGATAAAAATAACTGTAGGCCAATGGATGTGTAGCTAGCTACAGTATGTAGTCGATCTGTGTATGGACCCTAAAATATTAGGTTCTGAACTAATATTCATACCAATCTATGAACCTCAGCTTTCATAGTTGTTGTATCAACTTCAAGTCTGAATGGCATTAATGAAGCCTATGGAAAGAGTAGAATATAATAACTTTGTTGTGCCAAGGATGGAAGTCCTATATATACATGTACTGTAGTTATTACCAGGCATAAGATCCCCACATTGTAGCCTGTACATTGAATTTAATCACTGATCATGTACTCTTCCTTGGCAAATAAAGGTGTGGTTCAAGTATGAATCTCTGAGACATAATTTTTCAGTCATATCCAAATACCAGGTGTATCAAACTCCATTCTATGAATGATGCTGTGTCTGCATGTATGTATTACAATTATACACTTCAACAGTGTTTACCACTCTGGACAATAGAAGGAGTCAAAATTCACCCAAGCCTGAAAAACGTCTTAAGAAAGTTGGCTAAGCTGGAACACTAGCGCGAGCCCATAGCAAATGAATAGAATCGAACGTTCACAGAGCCTGTTTTGACTGGAGTGATGCCTAGAATTCCATTTCACATAAATGGCACAAAACAATGTATCCCTTTATATTTTACCACTGCAATCTGTTCGTTGGACAATCTGTTCGTTGGACAATAAGCTGGGGATAGAACGTTCGGAAGGCGAGTTGGTGCCACGGTGCTCAATAGAACTAATAGGAGCTGGCAGGGTGAAAAATACACTAAAATAAGGCCTGTTTCTTTCGCTATCACGTCAAAACGACGGCAAGCAGCTGGGAAATATGGTCATGTTATGAAACTGGGCTCCACAGAGGATGCAATGAACTAGTTTTTATCAGAAAAGAACGTCGTTAAAAATTTCATGTGTCCAGCCTACTACCTACACGTATTTCAGAGCACTTTCGTCTGAGTGTACCAGAGCGCAGAATAATTAATTTACGAGCGCTCAACACCCGTTGAATATGGCCGGTGTCAGTAAACGTCGGGAAAAAAAGCATAATTAAATTGTTTCCTGCACAGTTACAGTCACCAACGCTCTGGTTAACACAAAAACTGCCTTACCAGCTCAGCTAGGGCGAGTAAAATGGTCAGAGTGGTCTCATTTATGTCTGGAAGTAGCTAGCAAACTAGCCAACATTAGCTTGGGTGTTTGACTGCCGTTGTAAGGCCAGAACGGTCTGAATTTACAGACTGACTATCTGACAATGCTTTTGAATTTATGAACGTCACATTGTACAGTGCCATATTTTCTGTTCCATCCTAACGGAAACCCAGACGGTTTTTCATGGAATAGAAACACCATAATATTAATCAAATTATTTAAGCAAGTACCAGTCAAAAGTTTGGACATACCTACTCATTCCAGGATTTTTTACTATTTTCTACAGTGTAGAATAATAGTGAAGACATCACAACTATGAAATAATACCTTGCCTTAACAGAAGAAATGGCTGAGAATTAAATGACGTGCCACAGAATGCTGCAGCAGCACGCAGGGTGTATAGCAGCACGCCGCAGTATAACGCAACTTTTAAAGGAGGAACCACTGTACCACGTTATTACCGCGTTTTTACCGCGCTGTAATGTAAAGTGCTACCGAGGTCGGTGAGTGTGTGAAACTTGGTATATCTCTTAGCTGACACTACTTAGACGACTGACAACCACTGTCATCAAGCTCAAGGTTACAGTGACTGTGTTAACACACCAGGGGGCACTGTGTTAACACACCAGGGGGTTGCATTAGCATTCAGAAATCTGTATTTTCAAAACGCAGACCATCGTCAGATGACAACAGAAGTGCAACACTATTTGGCTAGCAGCCACATGATGCTGTAAGTGAATGAGCTTACATTTGGCTAGTAGCCACATGATGCTGTAAGTAAATGAGCTTATATTTGGCTAGCAGCCACATGATGCTGTAAGTAAATGAGCTTATATTTGGCTAGCAGCCACATGATGCTGTAAGTGAATGAGCTTACATTTGGCTAGTAGCCACATGATGCTGTAAGTGAATGAGCTTACATTTGGCTAGCAGCCACATGATGCTGTAAGTGAATGAGCTTACATTTGGCTAGTAGCCACATGATGCTGTAAGTAAATGAGCTTATATTTGGCTAGCAGCCACATGATGCTGTAAGTGAATGAGCTTATATTTGGCTAGCAGCCACACGATGCTGTAAGTGAATGAGCTTACATTTGGCTAGTAGCCACATGATGCTGTAAGTGAATGAGCTTACATTTGGCTAGCAGCCACATGATGCTGTAAGTGAATGAGCTTACATTTGGCTAGTAGCCACATGATGCTGTAAGTAAATGAGCTTATATTTGGCTAGCAGCCACATGATGCTGTAAGTAAATGAGCTTACATTTGGCTAGCAGCCACATGATGCTGTAAGTGAATGAGATTACATTTGGCTAGCAGCCACATGATGCTGTAAGTGAATGAGCTTATATTTGGCTAGCAGCCACACGATGCCGTAAGTAAATGAGCTTACATTTGGCTAGCAGCCACACGATGCTGTAAGTGAATGAGCTTATATTTGGCTAGCAGCCACACGGTGCTGTAAGTAAATGAGCTTACATTTGGCTAGCAGCCACACGATGCTGTAAGTAAATGAGCTTACATTTGGCTAGCAGCCACACGATGCTGTAAGTAAATGAGTTTATATTTGGCTAGCAGCCACACGGTGCTGTAAGTAATGAGCTTACATTTGGCTAGCAGCCACACGATGCTGTAAGTAAATGAGTTTATATTTGGCTAGCAGCCACACGATGCTGTAAGTAATGAGCTTACATTTGGCTAGCAGCCACACGATGCTGTAAGTAAATGAGCTTACATTTGGCTAGCAGCCACACGATGCTGTAAGTAAATGAGCTTACATTTGGCTAGCAGCCACACGATGCTGTAAGTAAATGAGCTTACATTTGGCTAGCAGCCACATGATGCATGGTCATCAGAATGTTTATCATAGGAAGTGTGTAGCTGGCTACATTTCCTAATGTTGTGCTTCAAGTTAATGTTGCATTGTAACTTGCTATCGGAGAAACTACATGGGACGGACACATCAGGCAGAGGTGATCAGGTCTGCTGATAGAATGCCTGTTTGTGAATGCGGGAGTTTGATTGGTCAAGACGAGAGCAAAGATATTTTATCGGAGGGGAAAAGTGCAACTGAACTAGAATTAGTCCTTTTACATGAACGATTCTGAATGAACCGTGAGTGAAGCCAAGCAGAAGTTGCAATAAGAAGACTTTTAGACCTGAGTTTACAAAAACGCAGCAAGATCTTTTGTTCTTTCTCTGTCTGTGCGGGAAATGCAGAATCCTGCGTTATTGCGACCTCTGCACTCTCACACAGCCATGTCTTTTCCATCACTCATAGAGACGAGAATACAGAATACAGCTGAGGGCACGGTGATCAGTCTACCAGTGTCACACACACACCTTATTTACATATATCTACATATAAAAACAGACATAGTCATTTTATATCTGATTGAACCAATCTCTCAGTCCAGAGTCTGTAGCTCTTCCCTCCCCGTCCTTGGTTATGTTGTTATTTTAGTTGTGTTATTATTTTTAGCTTGATGCCTCCCTCCCTGCTCGCCCCCTTTTACAGCCCCCTCGGCCCCCTCAGGAGGTGCACCTGTCCAGTCTAAGCTCCACCTCCCTCAAGGTGAGTTGGGTGGCCCCGCCCGCTGCGTCCCGCCATGGTGCCATCGTGGCCTACACCGTCAGCTACCAGTCCACCGGCAGTGCCAGCGAGGACTCCGAGCGCCACGATGTGTCGGGCATCGGAGCAGACGCCTCTAGTTATGTGCTGGAGGGCCTGGAGAAGTGGACAGAGTACCAGGTGTGGGTTAGAGCTCACACTGATGTGGGCCCGGGCCCAGAGAGCTCTCCGGTCAGGATCAAAACTAAAGAGGACGGTAGGTTGGGTTCTGGTTCTGGGTTGTAACGTCGTCCTCCCTGGGTGAAGCTCTTCTACTCCGACTGACTCCTACTTCCGTCCGTCTCTTTGGCTTTCCTGCCGTAATCTTCCCTTCTCTATTTGTCCCTTGTCTTTAACAGTTTCTGATCTCTACTGTTTTCTGCTGGTCTCTACTGGTTTCTACTATTTTCTACTGGTTTCTCAGTCTCGACTTGTCTCTACTGAATTATGCTTTTTTTGACTGGTCACTATTGGTCTCTACTGGTCTATACTGGTCTCTATTGGTCTTAACTGGTTTTTACAGGTTTCTACTGGTTTTTGCTTGTCTACTGGTCTATACTGGTCTCTACTGGTCTCTACTGGTCTCTATTGGTCTAAACTGGTTTTTACAGGTTTCTACTGGTTTCTGCTTGTCTCACCTGGTATCTAGTGGTCTGTACTTGTTTCTATATGTCTCTTCTGGTTTCTACTACTTCTACAGGTACTGCTGCACATCTCTTCTTCCTGTACTCTCTATACTGGTGATCTCTCTCTCTCTCTTCTCCCTGTACTGGTGATCTCTCTCTTTCTCTTCTCCCTGTACTGGTGATCTCTCTCTCTCTTCTCCCTATACTGGTGATCTCTCTCTCTCTCTTCTCCCTGTACTGGTGATCTCTCTCTCTCTCTTCTCCCTGTACTGGTGATCTCTCTCTCTCTCTTCTCCCTATACTGGTGATCTCTCTCTCTCTCCTCTCCCTATACTGGTGATCTCTCTCTCTCTCTTCTCCCTGTACTGGTGATCTCTCTCTCTCTCTTCCTCCCTGTACTGGTATCTCTTCCTTCTGTTCCTCTCTCTGTTTTGACACAGACTTGCTATCCAGGGTTAAGGCTCATCACCATCAACGCCAACTCCTTTTATTACTTTATCCCTTATCTCTCTCTCTCTCTGTCTCTCTCTCTCTCTCTCTCTCTCTCTCTTCTTCCTCCTGTGGTTCTGCCCTCATGCATAGTTCACATCTGTCTCCCTCTGAGCCCTGGAAACTGGAACACAACTCGCTTAGTCACTCCTTCTTTTTCCACTTCCCTCTCTTTTCTCACTTCTTTATTTTGTTCGAAGCGTGATGGAGTGTTCCTAGGAGGCAACTCTCTATAATTAATGTGTTTGAAGTTGCAGCTACACTGCTAATTGCATACTCACTGTAATTAGAGGTTTTACACACACACACACACACACACTAGGCTGGCGGTAACGAGGCATCCTATGGGCAGTAGGCATATCTTTACGCATTCCTCTGTGGATTTAGTCGCATTTTAAAACCTTTTGAATGTTATGGCAACATTTTGATTTCTGTCTAAATAGACCCAAAAGCACTTGTTTTTCTTGAGATTGCCATAAACAATAACTAGTAATGCTGCATAGTTCTAGAAAGGTCTGGAACTCACCTTTTTGGGTAAAAAAATATTAGGACACTATAAAAAAGAATATATGATTTGTTCCTGTTCAACAATAGTGGGGGAATACGCCACCTTTTGAAATGACTAAAATTATTTCTAAATATAGGAACAATCAAATTATAAACACATTTAGAACCCGGCCACATCAAAATGCGTCATACCACCTGGATTCTGTGTTATGTAGCAACATTTGAAATCGTGTTTTTTACATTGGATAAGTGTAGACTCAGAGCTATAAAATGGAATATCGTACACTGCAGTTGAGGAACAATGAAAAAGTAATTCTGCTTTGAAAGTTGATAAACTAGTAACCCTACTTTTGAGAAAATGGCCCTTGAATATTTTGGTACACCTACTGGAGAGCTCTTTGTCTCCACCCATTCAGCATCGTTCACACCCTCTTAAGCCTTAGCCCCGCCAATCTCTTTAAGGATTCACATGTGAGGCCATGTGCTAAACAGAGGGAGTACGGTAGTGTAGTAAATAACCAGAGATTTCACATGTGAGGCCATGTGCTAAACAGAGGGAGTACGGTAGTGTAGTAAACAACCAGAGATTTCACATGTGAGGCCATGTGCTAAACAGAGGGAGTACGGTAGTGTAGTAAACAACCAGAGATTTCACATGTGAGGCCATGTGCTAAACAGAGGGAGTACGGTAGTGTAGTAAACAACCAGAGATTTCAAGACTAAAAGTGGTAAAAGTAGAAGCATAAAGTAGTAGTAATAATACACGTTATCTAGTCCTTGACCTGTATCCTAATGTGACTCTGGTGCAGGACATGTTGTTCTTCACATTGCCGTCTCTGGTAAACACACTCTATGTCAAATAAAGTCTAAGTTAATTTGTCACATGCACAGGATACAGCAGGTGTAAATGGTACAGTGAAATGGTTACTTGCATATTTGCACGGTAGCAATATTCAACAATAGAAAGTGTCCAGATAAAAATACTGTATAAATATGTTATAATTATTAGATGATGCTTACCCAATCACACTAGTCTAAATTGATGGGTCATGTGAAATAAGTGCTATAACCACACCCCCCCCAGCCACTTCTAGCTAAGTGGAGGGGTTACTACTGTCTAGACCTGTTCACATGTTCATGAAATACAATAGATGGCCGTAATCACCTCCAGACACACCTAGCTAACTTGATGGGTCATGTAATCATCTGGCGAAGTGGAGTCTTTTATTTAGACATGTAGCTAGCTAGCTACACAATGAACCTTAATCCCAACCCATACAGCACAGACTGATTGTCATAGCTAGCCACCATGCATTAAATACTGTAGTATGAATCTGCAGGTAGCTAAAGCTAACCAACTAGGATCAATGTTAGCTAGATAACATTAGGCTATAACTGGCAAGGCTTTCTGAGATACTCATAATATTACTACACAGATCATAGCTACACGTAACGTTAACTAGCGAGCCAGCAAGCTAATTTTAGCTAGCTAGCTAACAGTACGCTTTAACTTGCAATAAAAATAACTTTCGGACAAAATTAGAAATAATGTAATACCTGAAAATGTAGCTAGACTCTTACCTGTATAGATGGATGAGCGCTTCACGGCAGACTGGAACCACTTCAACTAAGTAAGACGTCCTGTGTCATTGCGTTTTGTTTACATTTTGTTTATAGCTACAGCTTGTTTGGTCTGTTGTGACAAGACACTCCTGTTCACACTGACCGCGTGCAGAAAATACTCCATCACAACTTCTTCCCACTGACCTTTGTCGATAGCGGCTGATAAATTACGGGCAGTAATGTTATTGACATGTTATTCAGGTAGCCTAGTTGTTAGAGCGTTGGACTAGTAACCCGAAAGGTTGCTGGGTCGAATCCCCCGAGCGGACAAGGTAAAAATCTGTCGTTCTGCCCCCTGAACAAGGCAGTTAACCCCACTGTTCCTAGGCCGTCATTGAAAATCAGAATTTGTTCTTAGCTGACTTGCCTAGTTAAATAAAGGTAGAATAAAATAAAAAGATTGAGAGCAGTAGCACCACTTTTGCAGTTCTCCATGGCTAACGTTATATCTTAAAAAGAAAGCTTGGCAAACCAATCCGAACTCTTCTCTCGGGCATGTTCAACGCGTCCATTAGCTCAGCCAATCATTGCTAGCGGGAAAGTTCCTGTCTTTTTCCGTGGCTAAACCAACTAGACTCATAATTTAAACATGTTATTCGTATTAAGGCACATTGAAGTTCACATGTTCCAGAAGGCATTTCTGCAAAAACACGCATTAAAAAAAAATGCCTCTCCTGTGAAGTAGTGAAACGAGTCACGTGATGAATTTTGCATCATCATGAGGGTGACACTTTGCTTCTTCAAAGTCCAATATCTTTAAAACGTGACTGCTGACATACAAAACATTTTGGGATTAATGAAAAAATGACCAAAAGAGACCTCAGGTAGCACACTTCCTAAACAAACAGACAGGCGTATAAATGTGTAAAGTTGGGATCTTAGATTGGTAGCTAATTTATCTAGTTGTCGGTTCACTACCAGCGCTTTCTCCTTCTCCAGTGCTCAAAATCACCAGACCTCTTGGCATTTTCTTTACCTATTCTCAGCTGTATGACACTTGCTTTTTTCCCTTCTCCCTCTCTCCCTCCCTCTCTCCCTCCCTCTCTCCCTCCCTTTCTCCCCCTCCTCTCCTACCACAGTGCCAGGTGCCCCTCCCAGGAAGCTGGAGGTAGAAGCTGTGAACTCTACAGCCATCAGGGTAACGTGGAAGGCCCCCCTGCCAGGGAAGCAGCACGGCCAAATCAGGGGCTACCAGGTCATCTTCTCCAGGCTGGAGAACGGGGAGCCACGCGGTCAGCCCAACATCATGGACGTAGCCCTGCCTGAGGCTCAGGTACTGTCCTCCTACGCTCTCTGTGTTTTTCTCTTTCTTTATCTCAATCTCTCTTTTTCATTCCATCGTTCTCTTGACCCCTCTCTTTTTTTTGTTTATTTAATCTCTCTCTCTCTCTCTCTCTCTCTCTCTCTCTCTCTCTCTCTCTCTCTCTCTCTCTCTCTGTCTCTCTCTCTCTCTCTCTCTCTCTCTCTCTCTCTCTCTCTCTCTCTCTCTGTCTCTGTCTCTGTCTCTCATCTCTCTGTCTCTGTCTCTCATCTCTCTGTCTCTCTCTCTCTCTGTCTCTCTCTCTCTGTCTCTCTCTCTCTCTCTCTCTCTCTCTCTCTCTCTCTCTCTCTCTCTCTCTCTCTCTCTCTCTCTCTCTCTCTCTCTCTCTCTTTACTTCTCTACCATTCTCAACCATCTACCCTTTCCTTACCACTAGAGCAGGGAACAGATGTGGAAATGTGTCTGTGTTCAGTACTACAATTATTTATGGAAATCCTTCACTTCTTCTTTAAATGTTTCTCCCTCCCTCTTGCTCTTCCTTAACCCGTGTCACTTGACTCCTAAATGCACTCGGAGCCGGTTCCCCTCAGGGATTATTGTACAGCAACCAGGTTTTATGCTAATGCTAACAGCTGTTAAATATTTCATGTGTGTTTTACATCAGAAGGGCTTAGTGGGATCGATCCTGCTCCTGTTCCTTTGTGGCGGAGGGTTAATACATGGTACTGCACTGCCTTGTTACCCTGTACATAAATTATATATATTCTCTCTCTCTCTCTCTCTCTCTCTCTCTCTCTCTGCCACCAAAACCGATTTACCCATGTTGCATTAATGCATGGAGATGAAAACGACCAGCCCTGAGTTAATAAATAGAGAGAGAAAGATGGAGAAAGAGAGAGAGATTGTAACCCTAAGGATTTGCAGATTCCTGAATATCTTTAAACAAGAGGGGACCTTTGGTTTGTACTCAGGGAATTAAGTTGCGTGAACACGCCTTTGTTTTGTTCGTTGCCTCGGCAGCCTTGTTGCCCCCCCGACCGTATAGCATCTCATTTATACATATAAGTGTTCTCTCTGCTCTCTCTCTCTCTCTCTCTCTCTCTCTCTCTCTCTCTCTCTCTCTCTCTCTCTCTCTCTCTCTCTTTCTCTGCTCTCTCTCTCTCTCTGCTCTCTCTCTCTCTCTGCTCTCTCTCTCTCTCCCCCCCTCCCCCTCCGCTAAGCCCACTAGAAGTCCTTGGCTAGTGAATGCCAGCAGTAATATTGATGAGCTGAGATGCGGTGGTGTGTGTGTTCGTTCCTTGACTCCTGTGTTTTCGCGGTTAGTCGTAGCGTTTAGGGATACACCAGCAGAGTTGCCGGTTCACATCCCATCTTCTTGTAGGCGGCGGAGTGAGACACACTGATACATACACACACACACACACAGTGCTCCATCTTTGAATCACGTGCACCTCTGATTCGTTGATGTCGTACTCTTACATAATTTTTCTTAGTCATACATTTTTGACTGTCAAACCTTTTACATTTTTGGAAGTTGAACACCTGTACTCCGACTGAGATCTATGGACTCTTATCCTATATGGGACCTTGTATATTTGTATATAGCTATGAACTGTAATAGTGCTCTGGTATAGAATGTTTTGTGTATTGGCTCTATGTTTGAATATTAAGTAATTGTTGTGCATTCAGTGCAGTTAGGGGCCGGTATGTTAGAGCCGATTTGGACAGATTTGTATAAAGGACAGAACATACAGAGCTCCATGTACGTTTGTGTAAATATGATTAAATATTGTATATGCATATGATGAAATATTTGGTACGTACCTTTATGATTTATATTTACCTGATTGAGATGTATTTATTTGTTGTTAGTGTAACTTAGTTTCTGGCCCCCCCTCTTGCCCATTCATTGTACTGTGGTAAGTGTGTTAGGAAGTATGTTAGGAAGTGTGTTAGGAAGTGTGTTAGGAAGTGTATTAGGAAGTGTGTGTGAGGATAAAGGCAGGAAGTTGGGCCTTCAGGAAGAGTCCTAGCTAGACGTGGGAGCGGTATAGTTTTTTGACCATACAGACATACAAACAGATCATATTATGTATTTTTCCATTTCAAGTAATATCTGCTTTAAGTTGATTGGAGAATAATTTTTGTTAGATACAAGAAGAATCAACCTTTTATGTTGCACCATATCCCTGGATCTCAGTGAATGTTTTGGACGTTTGGAGAACTTGAGTGTGGACTGTATGCGTACGAACAACCCCGCTTCATGCTAGGGCAGTGGCTATGGTAAAACGAAAGGAAGCCACTACAATTAATTAATTAAGTTCAGACATGAATTCTGATTGGTTATGTTCAGGGTTAAGGTTTAGGATAGGATTAAAACACGAACAACTCTACGGTTATGTTCAGGCATGAATTCCTATTGGTTAACAGTTTTCAGGCATTCATTCTGAACGATTAAGTTAATGATTAAGGTTTGGGATTGGGTTAATTCAATTCAGACATGAATAACCTGTCGATTACTGGCCCAACGCTCTAACCACTTGTGTATGGGGGGGCGCAGTGGTCTATGCAGTGAGTTCCTGGTCCATAGATTGTGTATGGAGGGCGCAGTGGTCTATGCAGTGAGTTCCTGGTCCATAGATTGTGTATGGGGCGCAGTGGTCTATGCAGTGAGTTCCTGGTCCATAGATTGTGTATGGGGCGCAGTGGTCTATGCAGTGAGTTCCTGGTCCATCGATTGTGTATGGGGCGCAGTGGTCTATGCAGTGAGTTCCTGGTCCATAGATTGTGTATGGAGGGCGCAGTGGTCAATGCAGTGAGTTCCTGGTCCATAGATTGTGTATGGAGGGGTGCAGTGGTCTATGCAGTGAGTTCCTGGTCCATAGATTGTGTATGGAGGGCGCAGTGGTCTATGCAGTGAGTTCCTGGTCCATAGATTGTGTATGGAGGGGCACAGTGGTCTATGCAGTGAGTTCCTGGTCCATAGATTGTGTATGGAGGGCGCAGTGGTGTATGCAGTGAGTTCCTGGTCCATAGATTGTGTATGGAGGGCGCAGTGGTCTATGCAGTGAGTTCCTGGTCCATCGATTGTGTATGGAAGGGCGCAGTGGTCAATGCAGTGAGTTCCTGGTCCATAGATTGTGTATGGAGGGCGCAGTGGTCTATGCAGTGAGTTCCTGGTCCATAGATTGTGTATGGAGGGCGCAGTGGTCTATGCAGTGAGTTCCTGGTCCATAGATTGTGTATGGGGGCGCAGTGGTCTATGCAGTGAGTTCCTGGTCCATAGATTGTGTATGGAGGGGCGCAGTGGTCAATGCAGTGAGTTCCTGGTCCATAGATTGTGTATGGAGGGATGCAGTGGTCTATGCAGTGAGTTCCTGGTCCATAGATTGTGTATGGAGGGCGCAGTGGTCTATGCAGTGAGTTCCTGGTCCATAGATTGTGTATGGAGGGGCACAGTGGTCTATGCAGTGAGTTCCTGGTCCATAGATTGTGTATGGAGGGCGCAGTGGTGTATGCAGTGAGTTCCTGGTCCATAGATTGTGTATGGAGGGCGCAGTGGTCTATGCAGTGAGTTCCTGGTCCATCGATTGTGTATGGAAGGGCGCAGTGGTCAATGCAGTGAGTTCCTGGTCCATAGATTGTGTATGGAGGGCGCAGTGGTCTATGCAGTGAGTTCCTGGTCCATAGATTGTGGATTAAATCCCAGCTCTGGACACTTATTAGGTTATTTTTTTAAGTGAAATCAATAAGGGATCAAAGCTTTCACCTGGATTCACCTGGTCAGTCTGTGTCAGGGAAAGAACAAGTTTTTTACACTCAGTGTACTTAACCTGTACAGTCCCAGTACGATCGTTAGCAGGGCCAGTGATTTTAACCTGAGAGCACTACTAGAACCCAGTACAGTCCCAGTACGATCAACGTTTTAGCCTTCATTAGGCCTGACGTGTGTGTGTGTGTGTACGCACGTGCGTGTGTGTACGCACATGTGTGTGTTTGGTTGTGCCTGTGTGGGTGCGTGTGTGTGTGTGTGTGTGTGTGTGTGTCAGGCTGTGTGAGTGGAGCAGATATGAACCCCACTCATCGCTCATGGAGCTGTCTTTGCACACCGCTTAAGCTCCGCTACAAATCGCTCAGGATGAAGAAACTGCCGCTCCAAATTCCCTCCATTTATTTACATTTTTTGTTTAAAAATATATTTCAACAAACCCCCCCCATCTACTTTAGTGACTACGTACCATTTGGTTTTGAAGTAGGCTATCATCAGAGGCTTCAACATGTCGTCCGGCTACTCAACCAGCACTTACCTGATGATATGAGACTGCTGTGTTAAAAACTAATATATATGGATGATCTGATACCTCAGTCATACTTCTGTTACCTTTGAGCAGTGTTACAACTTTAGCACTGTTACTAACGTAGACTCCTGGTTTTTTTTTCAACAATAACCCGCGTAGTTAAAACGTCAAAACGTCTCTGACGCTGCTGATTGGGTTCATTCGTTGTCTTGCCATCGGTGACACAGGCTGTGTGACGTATTTGTTGGTACTCCTATCAACCATCTCTGGTGGGGTAGGCTAAATACATAAAACAGAACAGGCCTAATTAAAAGACCAGTGATGGAAAAAAAAACACTGGGCAGAGCATGTACTGCAAATTACGCTCCTCTCCTCGTTCCTCTTCTTACTCCAGCTCCACTCACCTCACATCCCTATACAGGCGTGCGTGTGCGTGTGTTGCAGTGCTATGCTTCAGTAACTGTGGCCTTGCCTGCCTCAGCATGGAGGAGAGATGAATGAAGGAAATGAACAAGGGAAGGAGAGAAAGAAGAAGCACCATCTCAGCTTGTTTCTCTCTGTCAATCAAAAACACTCCTTCCTCTCTCCACATCTCTTCCTCCCTCCTTCCTCGTCTCAGTCGTGTCATCATATTTGCATTCTCCCCCATTCAAAATAGCGTGATCTGTTCGTTCCACAAAAACAAGTCTCTCTCGCTTCTCACGCTTTCTCTCGTTTGCTCTCTCGCTTGCTCTCTCTCTCTCTCTCTCTCTCTCTCTCTCTCTCTTGCTCTCTCTCTCTCTCTCTCTCTCTCTCTCTCTCTCAAAACAAAGCTTATCAGTTATGACATATAAGGATATCTTCAGCATTGTGTTTCATCTATAATATAAAGGAGATGATCATAATTTATACATTCTTATTTAAGTGTTAGATGTAGGGAATAGGATGCCGTCTGGGACGTGACCTTAATGTGTTCAGTATTCCACGCTGTCGTACCGAGCGTAGCCGACAGTCAACAAATTAAGCAATTAAGCCACTAACTGTTATTCAACAGAAGAGTTAAGCAGCAGCTGTTTTTCAATGGGAAGCTTCAACTTTGTCATCTTTGTGGTGTGAGAGAGAGAGGGAGAGAGAGGGAGGAGAGAGAGAGAGAGGGAGAGAGAGAGAGAGGGAGAGAGAGAGGAGAGAGAGAGAGAGAGAGAGAGAGAGAGAGAGAGAGAGAGAGACACGTTTGGAATGCCTAAGGAGTTGCATGTAACTCAGCGGTTACCCTAAAGTAGTGCATTATATAGGAAATAGGGTGCCATTTAGGACGCAATCCTACACTAGGGTAGCCAACCCTCCTGGAGTGTAGAGTGGTATCAGTAGGGGGATGTGATGGCTACGTGGATGTCGATTAAGGCAGCCCCCCGCACCTCTCTGATTCAGAGGGGTTGGGTTAAATGCGGAAGACACATTTGGTTGTACAACTGACTAATAATGGTGACTTTGACTTTTGACTTTGACTTTTGACTTTGACTTTGATGGGACGGGGCTAGCGTAGCAGTGTAGAGTGGTAGCAGCAGGGGTAGTTGACTGGGCGGGGCTAGCGTAGCATTAAACGGTTGTGCACCAATAAAGGCTTTCACATCCCACCGGAACGACTCAGCATGGAGAGAATGTTTCCAATATACTATATCATTTATATAAAAACGTTGTATAATATGGTATATATTCAAATCTAATCTACTCTAAAGCCTCCCCAGGGGGTTCCAGTTAGTTTCAGCGGAGGCGTGAAAGGAAAGTCAAACTGTATTCTGTTGTCTAATAATGAATAAGTATTAGGCCTGTCTCTAGCTGTAATATATTTATAAAAAACAATCACTTAAATAATCTGAAAGGAGGCCCAGTGTCTCAGACGTTGAAAACACCTGCTCTGTAGTTTATTGTCCATAAGCGTAGACATTCTGCTGCTGAGAAACATCCCCACAGAATGATGCTGCCTCCACCATGCTTCATCGTAGGTATGGTTCCAGCTGATGCTTGGCATTCAGGCCAAAGAGTTCAATATTGGTTTCATCAGACCAGAGAATCTTGTTTCTCATGGTCTGAGAGTCTTTAGGTGCCTTTTGGCGAACTCCAAGCGGGCTGTCATGTGCCTTTTACTGAGGAGTGTCTTCCGTCTTGCCACTCTACCATAAAGGCCTGATTGGTGGAGTCCTGCAGAGAAGGTTCTCCCATCTCCACAGAGGAATTCTGGAGCTCTGTAAGAGTGACCATCGGGTTCTTGGTCACCTCCCTGACCAAGGCCCTTCTCCCGTGATTGCTCAGTTTGGCCGTGCGGCCAGATCTAGGAAGAGTCTTGGTGGTTCCAAACTTCTTCCATTTAAGAATGATGGAGGCCACTGTGTTCTTGGGGACCTTCAATGCTGCAGAAATGTTTTGGTATCCTTCCCCAGATCTGTGCCTCGACACCTGTCTCGGATCTCTACAGACAATTCCTTCGACCTCATTGCTTGGTTTTTGCTCTGACAACTGTGGGACTATATATAGACAGGTGTGTGCCTTTCCAAATCATGTCCAATCAATTGAATTTACCACGGGTGGACTCCAATCAAGTTGTAGAAACATCTCAAGGATGATCAATGGAAACAGGATGCACCTGAGCTCAATTTCGAGTCTGAATACTTATGTAAATAAGGTATTCCAGTTTTTTATTTGTATAAATTTGCAAACATTTCTTATAACCTGTTTTTGCTTCGTCATTATGGGGTACAGTGTGTAGATTGATGAGAATTATTATTATTTTTTAAATCCATTTTTGAACAAGGCTGTAATGTAACAAAATGTGGAAAAGTCAAGGTGTCTGATACTTTCCCGAGGCACTGTGTACTATTTCATACTTCCATCTGAGGACAAAAACTTGACAGTTGTTTTTAGTACTTTCATTCGTGCAAAAACATTGGTTACTATGGTTAACAAAAACGTTTGTTATGCAGGCTGGCTAAAGTCTTCTGTGTGTCTCTCTCTGTGTGCCTGTCTCTGTCTCTCTCTGTGTGTCTCTCTGTCTCTCTCTGTGTCTGTGTCTCTCTCTGTGTCTCTCTGTGTCTCTCTCTCTCTCTGTGTCTCTCTGTGTGTGTCTCTGTGTCTCTGTCTGTGCCTTTCTCTGTCTGTGCCTTTCTCTGTCTGTGCCTTTCTCTGTCTGTGTCTCTCTGTGTGTCTCTCTCTGTGTCTCTCTCTGTATGTGTGTCTCTCTCTGTGTGTCTCTCTGCCTGTCTCTCTCTTTGTCTGTGTCTGTGTCTCTCTCTGTGTGCCTCTCTGTCTCGGTGTCTCTCTGTGTGTCTCTCTCTTTGTCTCTCTGTGTCTGTGGCTCTCGCTGTGTCTCTCACTGTGTCTCTTGCTGTGTCTCTCACTGTGTCTCTCTCTCTCTGTCTCTCTCTGTGTCTCTCTGTGTGTGTCTCTCTCTGTGTCTCTCTCTGTGTGTCTCTCTCTGTGTCTTTCTCTGTCTGTGTCTCTCTGTGTGTCACTCTGTGTGTCTCTCTCTGTGTCTCTCTCTGTATCTGTGTCTCTCTCTGTATCTGTGTCTCTCTCTTTGTGTCTCTCTGTGTCTCTCTCTGTCTCTGTCTCTCTCTGTGTCTGTGTCTCTCTCTGTGTCTGTCTCTGTGTCTCTCTGTGTGTCTCTCCCTTTGTCTCTCTCTGTGTCTGTCTCTGTGTCTCTCTGTGTGTCTCTCTCTTTGTCTCTCTGTGTCTGTGGCTCTCGCTGTGTCTCTCACTGTGTCTCTTGCTGTGGCTCTCACTGTGTCTCTCTCTCTGTGTCTCTCTCTGTGTCTCTCTCTCTGTGTCTCTCTATGTCTATGTCTCTGTATAGTTCTCTGCATGTTATTGTCCTTGGTGAGCAGCTATTGCAAATTATTAATTTAATTCAGACTAGGGCAAAGTCCCAAATGCACCCTATTCCATTTTTAGGGCTCTTGTCAACAGTAATGCAGCATGTAGAATAGGCTTCTGTTTGGGACACAGCATAGGAAACGAGGCAGGACATCTACTACTGTACCTATCAACTTTTAGAGATGTCCCAGGCTATTGTTAGTTACCGCTCTGCTCCAAATAGAGGCCTTCAGGAGTCAAGGAGCACACTTCTTTTATTCCATATTCTCTTTCCATCTCTCTTTCCATCTCTTTCCATCTCTCTTTCCATCTCTCTTTCCTCCTCCTCTCACAGATTCATGATTATCTTGAAAGCAAACCTCTCTATCTCTCTGTCTCTCTCTCCCCCTCTTTCTCTAATGCATGATAACACTGTTGACACCCACATTTGTCTGTCTGTAGAGGAAAAAAAGGCATATCTTTTTTTCTGTTTTGTTGTCTCTTACTCATCTCTCGATCCCCCTCTTTCTCCCACATGTCTGTCTCTCTCTCTCCCATCAGTGGAATATTGAGGAGTCCACAGAGTATGTGAGTAACTCTAGTGTGTACAGTGTGCTGGGAAGGTTCTGGTTTGGGTTGTGCTGGGAAGGTTTTCTCTCTCCCCATCAGCTGCGTTGAGACCATCAGGAATGCTCTGTGTGTGTGTGTGTGTGTGTGTGTGTGTGTGTTTTCCTATTTTTTGGGCTTGCTGATAAACCACTTGATACTTTAACCCCATTATAACCCAATGAAAGACCAAGATGGTGATGGACTAACTGTGTGATTTACTTGGTGTGTTATGTAACAACGATAACATCTAAACACACACACACACACACTGTCATAATGGTGTCATAATGCAGTACATTATAATAATGTGTTAGATGGTGACCAGGTCCACTCCCCTGTGAGGGACGACTCTGATCTCTAGACATCCTACATGATGACTTAATGAAAGGAAAAAGGAAGAGATCCCGTTAGATACAAATACTGTCACTCTCTTTTATCATCCATCGATCATCATCCCTTCATTAACTCACTCCATCATCCATCGATCATCATCTCTTTAACTCACTCCATCATCCATCTATCATCATCCCTTTAACTCACTCTCTTTTATCATCCATCTGTCATCATCCCTTTAACGCACTCCATCATCCATCTATCATCATCTCATTAACTCACTCCATCATCCATCTATCATCATCCCTTTAACTCACTCCATCATCCATCTATCATCATCCCTTTAACTCACTCATTTCATCTTCTGTATTTTGTCCTCACATACCTTATGTTGCGCTCATATTGACTGACCAACACACACACACACACACACACACACACACACACGAAATGCTTGTGCTTCTAGTTCTGACCATGCAGTAATATCTAACAAGTAATCTAATAATTCCCCAACAACTACCTAATACACACATATCTAAAGGGGTGAATGAGAATATACACATATAAATATATGGTTGAGCGATGGCTGAGCGGCATAGGCAAGGTGCAATAGATGGTATAAAATACAGTATATACATGTGAGATGAGTAATGTAGGTTATGTAAACATGATTAAAGTGACATTATTTAAAGTGGCATTCTTAAAAGTGACTAGTGATCCATTTATTAAAGTGGCCAGTGATTGCGTCTCACTGTAGGCAGCAGCCTCTCTGGGTTAGTGATGGCTGTTTAGCAGCCTGATGGCCTTGAGATAGAAGCTGTTTTTCAGTCTCTCGGGTCCCAGCTTATAGCAAGTAAAGCAAACCGTTACCTTAACAGTCATAAGAGACCCAATTGTGACTTTCCCAGACAGCCCAGATCACTGAGTCAGGCGGTAAAAAGTCATTCTATGTGATTACAGTAATTGTATCTTCCTCTATAAAAGTTAAAAGGTTTTCTGAAAATTCACAATTTTCTCTCTCCGGTCTCCTCCAGTCTCTCTTTATGGCTGATGAGGGAGCACAGAGACACAACTTAGAAAGACACTGTCTTTCAACTTAGAAAGACACTCCAGGCTTATATAGACTGTTAAATGTTCTTTCATGATTAGGAAATTAAACCGTTGATTAGTTAGAGAAACGGCATTAGGAAAAGATCATAGTGAGAGAACACGAGCCTTCCAGCCGGAGTGGAAGACCTGCAGGCTGATAGAGCTAAACACACTCAGACGCACACACACAGACGCACAGACAAAGACACTCAGACACACACAGACGCACAGACAAAGACACTCAGACACACACAGACACACACAGACACACAGACAAAGACACTCAGACACACACACAGACGCACAGACAAAGACAGACGCACACACAGACGCACAGACAAAAACACTCAGACACACACAGACACACACACAGACATGTGTGTGTGTGTGTGTGTGTGTGTGTGCATGCGTGTGTGTGCGCTCGCTGCAGTTCCAAAGCCAATGCTTCAGGATCCCTGGTTTATCATCATGTCTCTTATTATCCGGTTTGTTCCGGTCCACCTTGTGTGTCAGTGTTCTCTGTTACCGGTTTGTTCCGGTCCACCTTGTGTGTCAGTGTTTTCTGTTACCGGTTTGTTCCGGTCCACCTTGTGTGTCAGTGTTTTCTCTTGCATTATTTCAGGTCATTTTTCGATCATACATTTTATTTGCTCATTTTCTGTTGCTAAATGTTTTAATACATTGTGCCCTACTGAACATGACCCAGGTTAAACCCAAGGCAGAAGGTATGAACACTGTCACACGGGTGCAGTTCAGTTGTGGTTCTTCTGTTTGTTTCTCTGGGTTTGTGTGTGTTAAGTGCTTTATGGTGACAGACACAGTGCCTTCTAAAAACCTTTCTCCATTTTATACATCAGTGTTGATGAAAAATAAAAAATGTTCAATGTTCCTGAATTGGCACCAAGCTAGACACTGTATGTGGATGGAGAAATGTGTGTGTGTGTGTGTGTGTGTGTGTCAGTGTCTATGCATTCTTGTCTAAGGGGGTGGCGTTTTTGGATACATGAAGTAAGGCGGACGTGTCGCTCACACACGCACACAGTCTGTGTGGTCGACCTCTAATCCTTGACCTCTAACCCTTGACCCCTAACCTCTAATCCCTCACCATATGTTGCTTGTCTCAGGAGGCCACCATCACTGGTCTGCACTCCGAGACCACCTACTCTGTTACCGTGGCAGCCTACACAACCAAGGGAGACGGGGCGCGCAGCAAAGCTAAGGTCATCTCCACTACTGGAGCAGGTGAGAGACTGCTGAAGGGAATGTACTACTGTTACTGGCCACTGGGGGTGAGAGACCGCTGAGGGAATGTACTACTGTTACTGGCCACTGGGGGTGAGAGACCGCTGAGGGAATGTACTACTGTTACTGGCCACTGGGGGGGTGAGAGACCGCTGAGGGAATGTACTACTGTTACTGGCCACTGGGGGTGAGAGACCGCTGAGGGGAATGTACTACTGTTACTGGCCACTGGGGGTGAGAGACCGCTGAGGGACTTCTGTGAGGAGGGTGATATCTAAAACACTTCAGGAAGCGTGGCGGTGTGATTATAGAGAAGCAGGAGGAGAACTGCAGATGTCCTGCAGAGATAATGTTGTTTATCTCAGGGCCAAACTGGACAGACTGTATGGCTGAGCTGTCGGCCTGTGTGATGCAAACTGGACAGACCTTATGGCTGAGGTGTCGGCCAGTGTGATATGTAAGCTTTCCTCATATAATTTCTCTCACCCTCTCCCCCCAGTCCCGGGTCGTCCGACCATGATGATCAGCACCACTGTCGGTAACACTGCCCTGATCCAGTGGCAGCCTCCTAAAGACATGGTGGGAGAAATGATGGGCTATCAGCTGCAGTACAGACGCCAAGAGGACACGGTAGATGTCTTTACCATCCTGTATTCATGAAGCATCTCCAGAGAGCTGGTCTAGCGATCAGTTTAGCCCTTTAGATCATAATGAATATGAAAACATGGATAAGGGAGGACCTGATCCTAGACCAGCGTACAGAGACGATTTATGAATACGGTCCTAGGACCACTTTGGAAATAAGTGTTTTAAAAAGGACGTTTCAGATTTGAACTTGATGTTATGGCTTCAACTTGCTCAGCGTGAAAGTAACTTATGGGCCAGGAGAAACTGTAATCATTGGTTCGGTTTCAACTTCCCCTTTAATTACTGCTTTCAGTACTATTCTCTGAGATCAAATGCACGTGATATTGATATACAGAGCCTTCAGAATGTATTCAGACCTCTTGACTTTTTTCACATTTTGTTACGTTGCAGCCTAATACTAAAATGTATACACAATACCCCATATTGATGAAGCAAAAACATTTTTATTTTTAAGGACATTCAGAGACTTGTCCCGAAGCCACTCCTGCGTTGTCTTGGCTGTGTGCTTAGGGTCGTTGTCCTGTTGGAAGGTGAACCTTCACCCCAGTCTGAGGTCCTGAGCGCTCTGGAGCAGGTTTTCATCAAGGATCTCTCTGGACTTTGCTCCGTTCATCTTTCCCTCGTTCCTGACTAGTCTTCCAGTCTCTGCCACTGAAAAACATCCCCACAGCATGCTGCTGCCACCACCATGCTTCACCGTAGGGATGGTGCCAGGTTTCCTCCTGACATGACGCTTGGCATTCAGGCCAGAGTTCAATCTTGGTTTCATCAGACCAGAGGATCTTGTTTCTCGTGGTCTGAGAGTCTTTAGATGCCTTTTTGCAAACTCCAAACGGCCTTCATGTGCCTTTTACTGAGGGGTCTGGCCATTCTATCATAAAGGCCTGCTTGGTGGAGTGCTGCAGAGATGGTTGTCCTTCTGGAAGGTTCTCCCATCTCTATAGAGGAACTCAAGATCTCTGTTAAGAGAGCTCTGTTGGGTTCTTGGACACCTCCCTGACCAAGGCCCTTCTCCCCCAATTGCTCAGTTTGGCTGGGCGGCCAGCTCTAGGAAGAGTCTTGGTGGTTCCAAACTTCTTCCATTTAAGAATGATGGAGGCCACTGTGTTCTTGGGGACCTTCAATGCTGCAGAAATGTTTTGGTACCCTTCCCCAGGTCTGTGCCTCGACACAATCCTGTCTCGGAGCTCTACGGACAATTCCATCGACCTCATGGCTTGGTTTTTGCTCTGACAACTGTGGGACCTTATATAGACAAGTGTGTGCCTTTCCAAATCATGTCCAATCAATTTAATTTACCACCGGTGGACTCCAATCAAGTTGTAGAAACATCTCAAGGATGATCAATGGAAACAGGATGCACCTGAGCTCAATTTCGAGTCTCATAGCAAAGGGTCGGAATACTTAGGTAAATAAGGTATTTCTGTTTTTTATTTTTAATAAACTTGCAAAAATAAACTTTTTTTAAAATTTGTATTATTAATAAGGCTGTAACGTAACAAAATGTGAAAAAAGTCAAGGAGTCTGAATACTTTCCCGAAAGCACTTTATATCTATGTATTATTTACTGCCCCAAAATAAAATCCACTTTAATTGAATCCAGGCGTACACCTCACGGGAGTTCAAACGCACGGACGACCACTACACCGCCACCGGACTGCACAAGGGCGCCACCTACGTGTTCCGGCTGAGTGCACGGAACCGTGCCGGTATTGGGGAGGCCTATGTCAAGGAGATCAGCACACAGGAAGACGTACCCAGCGGGTTCCCCTTAAACCTCCGTGTGACAGGGTGCGTACCTGCGTGTGTTTGTGTGCGTGTGTGTGTCTGCGTGGGTGCGTGTGTGTCTGCGTATGCTTGCCGTGAGTAGATGTGAGCGCTGCAGCTCTGTGCCAAAAACATGGCTGTCTACTAAACATAACTGTTGTAACTGCCGTCTTTAATGTAGTCAAGGTCCGCTGATGTTTTGGACACTCTTGGTACAAAATCAGCTTTAGGTACTGCTCTGTTTCAGTCATGATGGTCAGCCTAGCTGTGTGGAGGAGAAGGTACTGCTCTGTTTCAGTCATGATGATCAGCCTAGCTGTGTGGAGGAGAAGGTACTGCTCTGTTTCAGTCATGATGGTCAGCCTAGCTGTGTGGAGGAGAAGGTACTGCTCTGTTTCAGTCATGATGGTCAGCCTAGCTGTGTGGAGGAGAAGGTACTGCTCTGTTTCAGTCATGATGATCAGCCTAGCTGTGTGGAGGAGAAGGTACTGCTCTGTTTCAGTCATGATGGTCAGCCTAGCTGTGTGGAGGAGAAGGTACTGCTCTGTTTCAGTCATGATGATCAGCCTAGCTGTGTGGAGGAGAAGGTACTGCTCTGTTTCAGTCATGATGATCAGCCTAGCTGTGTGGAGGAGAAGGTACTGCTCTGTTTCAGTCATGATGATCAGCCTAGCTGTGTGGAGGAGAAGGTACTGCTCTGTTTCAGTCATGATGATCAGCCTAGCTGTGTGGAGGAGAAGGTACTGCTCTGTTTCAGTCATGATGATCAGCCTAGCTGTGTGGAGGAGAAGGTACTGCTCTGTTTCAGTCATGATGATCAGCCTAGCTGTGTGGAGGAGAAGGTACTGCTCTGTTTCAGTCATGATGGTCAGCCTAGCTGTGTGGAGGAGAAGGTACTGCTCTGTTTCAGTCATGATGATCAGCCTAGCTGTGTGGAGGAGAAGGTACTGCTCTGTTTCAGTCATGATGGTCAGCCTAGCTGTGTGGAGGAGAAGGTACTGCTCTGTTTCAGTCATGATGGTCAGCCTAGCTGTGTGGAGGAGAAGGTACTGCTCTGTTTCAGTCATGATGATCAGCCTAGCTGTGTGGAGGAGAAGGTACTGCTCTGTTTCAGTCATGATGGTCAGCCTAGCTGTGTGGAGGAGAAGGTACTGCTCTGTTTCAGTCATGATGATCAGCCTAGCTGTGTGGAGGAGAAGGTACTGCTCTGTTTCAGTCATGATGATCAGCCTAGCTGTGTGGAGGAGAAGGTACTGCTCTGTTTCAGTCATGATGGTCAGCCTAGCTGTGTGGAGGAGAAGGTACTGCTCTGTTTCAGTCATGATGGTCAGCCTAGCTGTGTGGAGGAGAAGGTACTGCTCTGTTTCAGTCATGATGGTCAGCCTAGCTGTGTGGAGGAGAAGGTACTGCTCTGTTTCAGTCATGATGATCAGCCTAGCTGTGTGGAGGAGAAGGTACTGCTCTGTTTCAGTCATGATGGTCAGCCTAGCTGTGTGGAGGAGAAGGTACTGCTCTGTTTCAGTCATGATGGTCAGCCTAGCTGTGTGGAGGAGAAGGTACTGCTCTGTTTCAGTCATGATGATCAGCCTAGCTGTGTGGAGGAGAAGGTACTGCTCTGTTTCTGTCATGATGGTCAGCCTAGCTGTGTGGAGGAGAAGGTACTGCTCTGTTTCAGTCATGATGGTCAGCCTAGCTGGTCATGATGGTCAGCCTAGCTGGGTGGAGGAGAAGGTACTGCTCTGTTTCAGTCATGATGATCAGCCTAGCTGTGTGGAGGAGAAGGTACTGCTCTGTTTCAGTCATGATGGTCAGCCTTGCTGTGTGGAGGAGAAGGTACTGCTCTGTTTCAGTCGTGATGGTCAGCCTAGCTGTGTGGAGGAGAAGGTACTGCTCTGTTTCAGTCGTGATGGTCAGCCTAGCTGTGTGGAGGAGAAGGTACTGCTCTGTTTCAGTCATGATGATCAGCCTAGCTGTGTGGAGGAGAAGGTACTGCTCTGTTTCAGTCATGATGGTCAGCCTAGCTGTGTGGAGGAGAAGGTACTGCTCTGTTTCAGTCATGATGGTCAGCCTTGCTGTGTGGAGGAGAAGGTACTGCTCTGTTTCAGTCATGATGGTCAGCCTAGCTGTGTGGAGGAGAATGTACTGCTCTGTTTCAGTGATGGTCAGCCTTGCTGTGTCCTTGCATCAACAATTCTTTATGACGTAATGTGATTTGTGTATTCAAATAAAAGTTTTGATTTATTGTGTGCGTGTGTGCGTGCGTGTGTGTGAGATACCAATATCCGGTAGCAAGAATCTTCCTCGTACTAGCTGTTTGTTTCTGAGGCTGTGAATAATGCTGTCTAAACCATATCACTTCAAGTCCCGTCTCCTATGACTAGATTGCAGACAGCCAATAGGCAGCGTGCGCTAATAACACCCGTTACCATTTAGGTTGACCACGTCGACCACCCAGCTGACGTGGGATCCCCCAGCGCTGCCCGAGAGGAATGGCAAGATACTGCAGTATGTGGTGGTGTACAGAGACATCAACAGCCACACCAACAGCACCAACAGGTACTATTCACCAGCCATTGGTTGATTTATCCATTGATTGATTGAATGAATGTACAGTATATGCTAATTTAAAGCAGTAGGGTGCTCCAGCCAGACATTACATACAGTACCAGTCAAACATTTGGACACACCTACTCATTCGAGGGTTTTTCTTTATTTGGACTATTTTCTACATTGTAGAATAATATGGACTTGGTCTTTTACTAAATAGTGCTATCTTCTGTATACCACCCCTACCTTGTCACAACACAACGGATTGGCTCAAACGCATTAAGAAGGAAATAGATTCCACAAATTAAGGCACACCTGTTAATTGAAATGTATTCCAGGTGACTACCTCATGAAGCTGGTTGAGAGAATGCCAAGTGTGTGCAAAGCTGTCATCAAAGCAAAGTGTGGCTGCTTTGAAGAATCTGAAATATAAAATATACATTTTTTTGGTTACTACATGATTCCATATGAGTTATTTCATAGTGTTGATGTCTTCACTATTATTCTACAACTATTATTTTATGTCCTCCATATCTCTGTATGTTATTGGTTCTGTTGTGGTCCCCTGTCCTCCATATCTCTGTATGTTATTGGTTCTGTTGTGGTCCCCTGTCCTCCATATCTCTGTATGTTATTGGTTCTGTTGTGGTCCCCCTGTCCTCCATATCTCTGTATGTTATTGGTTCTGTTGTGGTCCCCTGTCCTCCATATCTCTGTATGTTATTGGTTCTGTTGTGGTCCCCTGTCCTCCATATCTCTGTATGTTATTGGTTCTGTTGTGGTCCCCCTGTCCTCCATATCTCTGTATGTTATTGGTTCTGTTGTGGTCCCCTGTCCTCCATATCTCTGTATGTTATTGGTTCTGTTGTGGTCCCCTGTCCTCCATATCTCTGTATGTTATTGGTTCTGTTGTGGTCCCCCTGTCCTCCATATCTCTGTATGTTATTGGTTCTGTTGTGGTCCCCTGTCCTCCATATCTCTGTATGTTATTGGTTCTGTTGTGGTCCCCTGTCCTCCATATCTCTGTATGTTATTGGTTCTGTTGTGGTCCCCTGTCCTCCATATCTCTGTATGTTATTGGTTCTGTTGTGGTCCCCCTGTCCTCCATATCTCTGTATGTTATTGGTTCTGTTGTGGTCCCCTGTCCTCCATATCTCTGTATGTTATTGGTTCTGTTGTGGTCCCCTGTCCTCCATATCTCTGTATGTTATTGGTTCTGTTGTGGTCCCCTGTCCTCCATATCTCTGTATGTTATTGGTTCTGTTGTGGTCCCCTGTCCTCCCATATCTCTGTATGTTATTGGTTCTGTTGTGGTCCCCCTGTCCTCCATATCTCTGTATGTTATTGGTTCTGTTGTGGTCCCCCTGTCCTCCATATCTCTGTATGTTATTGGTTCTGTTGTGGTCCCCTGTCCTCCATATCTCTGTATGTTATTGGTTCTGTGTGAAAATAGGCTCTGAAAAATCTAAAAGCATATCTTGTCTTAACAGGACGTTGGACACACACATGACCATCCAGGGCCTGAAGCACGACACCACCTATGACATCAGAGTCCAGGCGTTCACCAGTAGAGGAGGGGGACCCATCAGTCCTAGTATACAGAGCAGGACTACATCTACCTCACCTGGTGAGACACACACACACACACAGACACACGCACACACGTAATCCATAGGCTTAGACACACTCTTAACACATCCATGTAATCACACTGGCATGTAATCACACTGGCATGTAATCACACTGGCATGTAATCACACTGGCATGTAATCACACTGGCATGTAATCACACTGGCATGTAATCACACTGGCATGCACATACTTTGTAAAGTGGAGACTTGTCTTCTTAAACCCGTCCTGCCCTACCTGTGTTCCCTCCTTTCCTTTCCTCTCCTGTCTACCCCACAGGAAGTCTCTCCTCTCTACCTCACAGTACCTCTCCTCTCCTCTCCTCTCTACCCCACAGTACCTTATTGATTAACAGAGCGTTAGTCTTATTATATGCTACATTCACGCTGCAGTCCTCTCACGCACCTCGTTACACAGGGGCTGGTGTCCTCATGCATTTCACCTTATACATGTTGGATAGATGATTTATTTATCATCAGATGTGAATATTTTAAGCCTCAGTATTCTCCTCTCCCACTGTACTGACCTCCACTGTAGTGTACATGTCATGGCAATCGCTGTGAACCTGGTGCGTTGTTGAATATTTTAATAAAATGTAATAAAGAAACGTGTTTAAAAGTGCAGACGGTATATAATTTAAACTCTATTTTAACCCCTCAGCGTTTGCCACAAGCTTCGGCGTCAAAGCCGTCATGAAAACGTCAGTCCTGCTCACGTGGGAAGTGCCAGAAAACTACAAATCCCAAGTGCCTTTCAAGGTAAAAGCCTTGTTGAGCTCTAACAGTGACGGAAAATGGAACTACAGATGTTGTTATTTGCCTGTGTGTGTGTCTTCCTAACACTAACCACTATTTGACCCTCTCTCTCTCTCTCTCTCTCTCTCTCTCTCTCTCTCTCTCTCTCTCTCTCTCTCTCTCTCTCTCTGTCTCTCTGTCTCTCTGTCTCTGTGTGTGTGTGTGTGGTGTCTCTCTCCAGATCCTGTATAACCAGCAGAGTGTGGAGGTACAGGGGAACCTGAAGAGGAAACTGATCACCAGACTACAGCCTGATACAAACTATAGCTTTGTGTTAATGTCCAGAGGAAACACAGCAGGAGGACTTCAGCAGCAGGTCTCCATCAGGACCGCCCCAGACCTCCTGAAGACTAAACCTGTGCTCTATTCTACCCAGCAGAACCAGAAAGGGAAGCTCACTATAGACCTGTCTAATGTACAGACTACTGGTCAAGTCAGGTTAGTATCATTTAACTAACTATAGCTACAACTAACACTACTATAGACCTGTCTAATGTACAGACTACTGGTCAAGTCAGGTTAGTATCATTTAACTAACTATAGCTACAACTAACACTACTATAGACCTGTCTAATGTACAGACTACTGGTCAAGTCAGGTTAGTATGGTATCATGTAATTGTTTTTAAGGGTAAATTCCTGTCTAGAAAATCTGACTAACGAAGTAGCCCAAACTACAGGAAGTAGTCCAAACTCTTTGTAGACAGAAAACAGGAAGTATCCCAAACTCTTTGTAGACAGAAAACAGGAAGTAGCCCAAACTCTTTGTAGACAGAAAACAGGAAGTAGCCCAAACTCTTTGTAGACAGAAAACAGGAAGTAGCCCAAAATATTGGTAGTCAGCAAACAGGATGTAGCCCAAACTGTTTGTAGACAGCAAACAGGAAGAAGCTCAAACTGTTTGTAGACAGCAAAAAGGAAGTAGATGATCCTTGTACCATCTGAAAAGTCCATTCCTCTACTGCAGCACGAGCAAATTGCCACCACTTTTTCACCTTCTGTTGCAATCGGGGACATTTTGGTCAGATTACCTCAAAATGACCCAAATGAAGAACTCCGAATGTCCAAATGGTACCCTATTTCTCCCATAGGGCTCTGGTTAAAAGTAGTGCACTATGTAGGGAATAGGGTGCCCTTTGGAAGGCAGTCCAGGAGTTACTGGTTAGAACTGGAAAATTCTTCCTCTGACACTGCTATCCCAGTCGCCAGGGCAACCGAGGTCAGAGCCGGGAACAGCGTCCTGATTGGTAAAAAGATTACTGTGCTGCGGGGCATGGTTGAGGCTTAACACACGTACACACACACCCGTACACACACACACACACAAACACACACACA